>JAEIJG010000602.1:0-23100 GCA_037289395.1 Beauveria scarabaeidicola
TAACCTATAAAAAAAAAAAAAAACACTTACGCTCGCTTACTTACATACTATTACGCATCTAACCACACACGAGGGGTACAATGAGTTTTGGCCGCAACTCACCTATAGGCTGCCATACCTATGGGCCTAATCACACTCACTAGCTGATGCTGGTGGGCGAATCGTCCCAAGCTGCGCTGCCATTCACTTGTAACTAGTTAGCAATGACTGTAACCGAGCTGGGCTGCACTTCTGGCAGTGAACCGCGAGTCCAAGGGCCCCTATGGTATGTATTTCCCTACAGCAGATGACATCAGCCGCGAAAGATAAAGTCGGACTATATTCGGCCGATGCCTCATCAGACCCCGACCGTGAAAGGATAGTTTCTCCACGCAGCCTTCCGCGAATCGGCTCCCGCCTTGGCTGTTTTCCACCACCTGCCCTAATAAACCCTCGGCAAGCCCCGGTGGTAATCATAGCTAGCGACCGTCACTTATCGCATTCCTGATCCTCGCTTGCCTCTCCAAGATCTCCACCGAGACGCCTCAAATCTTCAATACCTCCAGAGGTTTGGCATGCCAAGCGCAGAGATACAGGCGACATGGAACCTGTGATGAACATGGAAGCGACCGCTCTCGAGCCACCGTCGCCTCAGGACTATGCTCGCAAACCGCTGAGCTGCTCGACATGCCGGATCAAGAAGATTCGCTGTGATAGGCGCATACCATGCTGCCACTGCGTCAAGGCAAATATCCGATGCACTTTTCCATCGCAAAGAAAGCCAAGGGAACGCAAACCTCATCTTAAAAAACGCCCCCTAGAGGAGCAGGGCGCGCACGAGTCTATTGGTGATGGGTTAGCAGACCGGTTGCAAAGCTTGGAAGCCCAGGTTTCAACACTACAAACGCAGTTGGTAGATGCCAAAAGCGACAAACTGTCCGCGTCCAAGAACGAGCTCGTGAAACGGGCAGCACGTCATCCGCGCGCGAATACGGCTGGCGCTGTTACGCACATCAAATCGTCGTTCTGGGCGAGCATTAACTTCGAGGTTCGCCATCTTGTAATCGTCCTCTGGTATCGATAACTTGCTAAATCATGTGTTCAGTTACGACAGCAGCTCTCATTCCGGCGCTCCAACGGCATACAACCGCAATTTCAGTACAGCACGCTTGCAGGGCCTAGCTTTTCTCTCCAAAGCCAGCCCGATGTTTCCATGCTCCTATTTAAGTCGTTTCAAGGACTGCGACATGCACTCCACCATCCACCAGAAACGCACATTATCCTCTTTTGGCATGTATTCAATCAAAATGTTGAGCCTATTGTCAAACTGCTACACTCTCCGACCATAGCAAACTTGGTGGAGAGGGCGCTTTGGCATCGGCATACACTCTCCGTCGCTGAACATGCTCTGCTGTTCTCGATATACTATGTGTCAACGGCGGCCATGGGCGAAGAGACGGTTAGTGCAAAGTTGACAAAGTGCGTTCCTACACACAGCTAATGTGAAAGCTCAGATTATTCGAGAATTTTCCGTCTCCAAAGGCGCTTTGCTTAGTCGTATGCGAGTCCTGGTAGAACAAGCACTTGTTGCTGCCAAGTTTGCCAGTACAGTGGATGTCACTGTTCTTCAAGCAGTCATGTATTTTGTACTCGTTCTTCGCAAGACAGGCGAAGCGCGAAGCGCTGGAAGTCTAGTGGCTACTATCGTACATCTCGCACAGTGCCTGCGCCTTCACAAAGATGGTGCAGGCATTTACAATCTCACGCCATTTCAAAGAGAGATGCGTCGCCGTTTATTCTGGTGCATTGTTGTCTTGGATCACCGCTCAGCCGAGGACCTGGCCACCGATCCCATGATACCCGAGTACATGTGGGACACGCCGCTGCCGCTTAATATCAACGATGGCGATATCAGTGAGAGCTCTCCTGTTCTGCCAGAACCGCGAGATGGCATTACGGATATGACGTTTAGTCTAATTCGTGTGCACACTCTGCAAACCTCGGTCAGGATAAGGCGGCTTGCCTCAGAAGAAGAGCCTGGCCAAACGATCGAAACGCTCGACCAACTCTGCGAGGATATGTGGCGAGAAACGCACGAGATGCTCAGGAAGGACTATGTAGACCCGAATCCCAACCACGAGCTGGCTTGGGCAGCAGAAAAGATGACGTCGTGCATCGTCTCCAAAATGAAGCTGACGGACCAATGTTCATTCTACTCACCAGAAGACGCGCATGTCATGACCGAGTCGATGCAACGCCGATCCACGGCGCACCTAGCATCGGCGATTCGTGTCATGGAACAGAATCACTCGGCCAATCTGGACGACCGCTGGGCCAAGTGGAAATGGATCTTTGTCGCGTACTCGCGCTGGCACGGCTCGGCCATCCTGTTCAAAGAAATGCTCCGGAGGCAATGGACACCCGTCAGCGAGCAGGGCTGGGTGACGTTGCATAAGATCATGGGCGACTCCAAGCTGGGCGAGCTTGAATGCCTGCGAGACCAGCCGGTGATGCCGCTGCCCTTTGGCTTCATCTACGAGCTCACCAAGAATTACCGAGAGTCCGAGTTTGCGAGACTGCGCAGCCAGCCGGAGGAGGCGCAACGGCTATGCGACGAGGCCGTGCGCGACGACGGGGGGCAGCATCATCACTACGGCACTAGTGGCGACCGTCCCGGGGTTTCGGCCTCATCTCTGGCGCGCTGGCAGCGGGCCGCGGGCCTCGTCCACACGGTCGAGGGCATCTCCGCGCAAGGTCCGCGCGGCCTTGTCGCGCCGCTGCAAGATATGGAAGGCATCGGAGCTGTCGAAAATGCGCTCACCATGGCGCAATCCCTGCCCGATGCATGCAATCAGACGCTGCTGCCCACGGCGCCACTGGGCTATGACCCGGGAACAGACCCGTGGCCGGTGGGGGAGGCTTTGCCAGTGGAATACATGGAGAATATACTAGACGAGCTATTCTAGTGGTATTATTAGTGTCTGGCTATCTTGCCACCTAATAGATGTATAGATTCAAGGCTTACGCCTGCTTTCCTATTACGGCAGTATCCCTTCTTTCTTTTTTTTTTTCTTTTTTTTTTTTTTTCTCCTTTAAAGCAGTTTGAAGCACCCGTGCATGACTGAATCGTTTAAATGTAATCGGCTTCACGGCCAAGAGCCCTTAATCTTTTACGCAGCTATCGACGATGAGCCTCTAGTGGGGTGGCCGGACGTAGATATTCTCCGCACAGAGTCGCAGCTGGTTTCAGTTTAATAATATATTACGCCGTCACGCCGTAGGCCTCACGGTACCTCTATGGCTCACGGTACCTCTATAGATCTATATACTACTAAGATATAGGGAGAAAACCCCTAGTTATAAGACTAGGTAAAAGCCAATACCCTGCCTATTATAGCTATAACCTAGAGCTACCTTCTCTAGGCCTTATATATATTACTATTCCTATAAGCCTTCTATCTTAAGAGATGTTATATAAGAACTCTACTATTAGTAGAAGCTATCTCGTAGGCTAAACGCTACTGCAACGTAGTAGATAATGTAACCTTTTTCCCAGAGTCAATCTTGCTACCGCCAACGTAGTAGATCACGCCTCCTACTGACCCAAGGACGGCTACGCTACTCCGTACTATGCGTAGTAAATACGAGTTGGAATTACGACCCTGGCAAGATTTGAACTAGTGCATGGACCTCCACCAAGGCTGCCTGCGACGGTTGACCACTCCGCCACCAGTGCCGGTTTTAGTATAAAAGCAGCTGCTATCCGTTGTATCTCTGCGTAACTTGTCTGTAGGATAGACACCGCACCTCCTCTGTCTTATTATAATACACGTCTTCTTCTTTTTTCCCCAAAAATGGCAACAAACGGACACACTCCCTACGGTGGGCCCTATGGACGTCGCCTCTATGTCAATGTTATCGACGAAACCGCCAAAGCTGATCCGGATCGAACATGGATCTATGCGCCACGTTCCTCGGATCCTCAGGATGGCTGGAAAGCCATAACTTGGCAGCAGCACGCCAACGCCGTGAACCGCACAGCCAACTGGCTGGTCGAGAAACTCGGCAAACCGGAACCCAAGTCCTTTCCCAGCCTTGCATACGTCGGTCCGAACGATGTCCGATATCTAATTCTTTTTGCTGCAGGCGTGAAAGCAGGTTATCAGGTTAGTTGCCAGTCTAACAAGTTTCTTTCTTTCTTTGTTCCTCTTCTATTCTTTGTTTCTTCTTCCTTCTGCTGCTGCGGCTCTCGCTAACATGGGGGGACCAGGTTATGTTCCCTTCTCCGCGCAATAACACGGACAGCCAAGTGTCTCTGCTTCAAGTGACAAAATGCCAGATGCTATTGTATGGCAAGGAGTACGCTAAAAGGATTCATCCTTGGCTGCGCGAGTCTGGCATCGGAGCGTTGGAGATGTTGGGGCTGAATCAAGTATTGGACGATGAGCCTGTCCCAGCGCATCCATACAACGAGACATTCGAGTCGGCTGAATTCGATCCCGTCGTAATTCTGCACACGAGCGGTAGCACCGGCATTCCGAAACCAATTTATTGCAAACAAGGTCTTTTTGCCGCGGCCGATAACTATCACAATTTCTTGGAGTATGAGGGCTTTACCTTTATCATGGAGGCAACGGCAACCGCTTCTGACAATACATACTGTCCCCGTGCGTCTTTCCTTGCACCTATCTCCGTATTTCTACTAATCAGTCATACAGTGCCACTTTTTCACGCATTTGGTCTATACTGCTTTGTCAATATCACGGTATTCTGGGGCAAGCCGATGAGCCTGGCCATCGGCGACAAGCCTTTGACCGCTGAAAGCGTCATTGAGGGCTACGAAGCTGCCGGATCTGATGCTTTGATTCTTCCGCCATCTATTGTGGAAGATCTAGCGAAGCTCGATGGCGGCGTGGAGAGACTAAAACGGCTGAGCTATGTTAGTTGTGGCGGAGGTAAGTAACCTTTCTGTTAGTGTGTGATTCCTGGGCCCGGCTGACTGACTGACACCCCCGTTTAGGCGGCATCTCGCCAGAAATCGCCAACGATATCACGTCCAAGGGCGTCAAGCTCATCAATTGCATTTCCAGCACAGAGTAAGCCTGAAAGCATCGCACCATAGTCTTCCCAGGGCTTACACCATTAGGTACCAACTTTATCCCCTGTACCGGCAGGCAAATTACCAGAACTGGGACTGGTTCATTTTCGACAATGAGCAGTTCGGCTGCCGATATGATCACGTCGAGGACAACATCTACGAGCAGACCATCGTCAGAAAGGAGCCCCCTCAGCCCATTTTTTACACTTTTCCGGACGCTACCGAGTACAAGACAGGCGATCTGTACGAGAAACATCCGACGCTGCCAGGCCACTGGCGCTCCCGGGGCCGGGTGGACAACATTATTGTCTTCAGCAACGGTGAGAAGCTAAATCCCGTTAGCATCGAAACCACGGTCACTCTGCACCCCGACATTCGACAGGCGCTTGTTGTTGGTCACGGTCACTTCCAAGCTGGCATGATCTTGGAACCTGCGCAATGGCCGCTGGACAGTGCACAGAAAGAGGCACTCATCGACAAGGTCTGGCCAGTCATTGAAAAGGCCAATGCAGCGACCGTAGAGCACGGCCGCATCGCTCGGCATCTTGTCACCGTGTCGGACCCCGAGAAGCCTTTTCTCTACTCCGCCAAGGGTTCATTGCAACGCGGCGCGGTCATCAAGCTGTATAAGAAGGATATTGAAGCCCTTTTCTCAGCACAAGAAGTCATCGAGCCGGCTCAGCTCAATACTACCACACTGGAGAGCCTGATTGCCAGTGTTCGGTCTCTGTTCAACTCAGTTTCACCCGGAGACACCATCGAGGATGAGGACGACTTTTTCCTGCACGGCATAGACTCACTGCAAGTCATCAACATTGCCAAGAGGATTGCGGCGGGCTTGAAGGTTGCCGGCGTAGCCGATGACCGGGCGATTCTTGCACCCCGCGATATATACGCAGAGAACACCATCTCTAAGCTGGCCAGCTTCTTGTTCAGTCGCATCCACGGTACGCAGAGTAATGGTGCGCATAGCCAAGACGAGATACTTCAAGCCCTGGTGGATAAGTATAGCGCCGGTCTTGCTAAACGCAGCGACACTCGCCCTCCTGCCAAGCCTACAGGCAAGACTGTGCTTCTGACTGGCTCAACCGGGAGTCTCGGGTCCTACCTTTTGCATTTGCTGATTCGTGACCCTGAAGTCGCAAAGGTCATCTGTCTGAATCGATCCAAAGACGGTGGACGAGCCAAGCAACTGGAAGCCAATAAAGAGCGTGGTCTGTCGACCGATCTTGACAAGGTCGCATTCTTTCATGCCGATCTCTCACGCCCCGACCTGGCACTAGAAGCGAACGATCTTGTGCGACTACAGGAGTCTGTTGATCTCATTATCCATAATGCTTGGCCAGTCAACTTTAACATCTCAGTGCAATCCTTTGAAGGCCACATTCGAGGAGTGCGCCACTTGATCGACTTTGTGCAGAAGACTGCTGTGAGAGCCTCGATCATCTTTATTTCCTCTATTGGAACCGTTGATAAATGGTCCGACGCGTCGGCTGTCCCAGAGACGAACCTGACTGATCTCAACCTTGCGGCTATGGGCTATGGCCAGTCCAAGCAGGTCAGCAGTATTGTCCTAGACACTGCCGCAAAGCTTGCCGGTATCCCTGCTGCCGTCGTTCGTCTGGGCCAAGTCGCAGGGCCAACGACGCAGCTGGGCTCCTGGAACGCCCACGAATGGCTTCCGACTATTATCGACTCTTCGGTGCAGCTCGGCTCCTTACCGGATACACTCGGCAGCATGCAGGTCGACTGGGTGCCTGTCGACAAGGTTGCGCGCACCATTCTGGACATGGCAGCCTATACCACCGAGGCTACCGACTTTACCAGCGGAGCCAAATTTTTCAACCTCGTCAACCCAAAGACGACGCCTTGGTCGACTATTGCGCCCGCCGTCGTCGGCTTCTACGAGCAAAGGGGAAAGAGACTGCAACTCGTAAGCTTCGCGGAATGGATCAAGGCCGTCGAGGACGCCCCGGCCTCGTCCAAACTCTCGGCGGTAAAGCTACTAGACGCGTACAAGGCGATGGATGCGGGTGCAGAGAATGGTTCTGGTGCAGGGTTTGCGACTGCCAAGGCACAGCTGGCAAGCAAGACGTTGGCGACTATGGAGGCAATTACACCAGAACTCATGGCGCTGTGGTGCAAGCAGTGGAATTTTTCTACCTAGACTGCTTATTTGGGTTTCTTTCCGTTTGTTGGTATCGTTTCGGCAGGTGGGAAATTTAGACTTTTACCATTGTGTAAAGCTTCATCCTTCAAGTCGCAGCCCCAGTGCTACGTGCTCTCCATCGCAGCCTTTAGTCTCTAGCCGGATCGACATGTATAATTCTAGGTTCATCATCTTCATCCCCAAGTATGTACGCAAGTTAGTTTAAGGGCTAAAAAGATAGTCCACTCTACATTACGTGACATTTTCTTCTCTCCCAACAGATATAGCGGCCGGATCACTGTATAAAAAGGGCTCCATTATGCAGGCTAGGCCATTTCTCATTTAATGGGCGATGCATTATTACTTGGTGATGATGCATATTACTCCCGCCCCAGGCACCTAACTAGCCTGCTCTGTTCAAATAATGCCTGGCTCTCGTAGACGGAGCGGGTTCCAGTCGGCCACCCTATTGGCCTTGTCGATGCGAAATGCGCAAGGCGGCCCCCTAACCACAACTTAGATTACACCCTTGCTGCAGAGTCCAGATAATTTGGGGTCACTGTCACTTGTCACTTGACTTTCCTAGTACGTAATACTGGGTCAACCGGCTTGGGCCGGGCGAGAACCGAAACCCTGGGCTGTCCAACCAACAACGTGGCTTGCAAATAGTCTGCAGGGGGGCTAATGCAGGGGAAATTACGCATACTGTAAGGCTCAGCCTGGTCAGAGTGAAGAATATCTGCATACTACTCCCAGACATCCCGGGGATCACTTCGAGAACTACTGTTGTCTCACTTGGTTTCCATGTTGAGAACCCAGGTGAGACACTGCATCCCTTTGAGTCTGAACCGTGCACCAGCTACAGACATCTTTGTCACTTATAGCGCCAGTGAAGAGTTCCATTTTACCGGTTTTCGGTGGACACGTTATAATAATATCGGCACTAGTTTGTCTTCAAGGTGGGCACTGAACCCCGATGGAAGCTGCCAGTCAAGAAGGAGCCCTCCGCTGCGCTCGGAGGAATTTTGCTTGCCTACAATCAAGCAGGGGTTCGCTTGATATACCGCCTTAGACAAGCCTCTTCCTGACAGCACTGATGAAAGCTATTGTCGCCATGTGAGGTGGCTAGCGCAATCACATCTCCGCCTACAGCCTTATTGCAAACCACCCTTCACTCAGGTACATCTCCACACCGCCATCGCTGAGTGGTCTCGTGCGGAATCCCTCATCACAAATGGGCTTTTGCACCGGACCTTCCTGCTTTAGCTCGGCATGGCTTATCCGCAGCGATGCTAATAAAGCAGAGGGGGGGCACCTTTGTGTTATGTGGCTCACAAAGGCTCGACGGATTCTGGCAGGGGACGTGGCAAACGAATCAGCTTCAGGGTCCTGCCAATTTCTCCAGCTTGTTGGTAGTTGGACGTCTCGATTGGTTCCAAGTGTGGGCAAATGTGCCTAATCATCCCAAGGTCCCATCGTATCCTAGGGACATTAGATGGAAGAGGTGTGACGCTGGGCCCCCGGCCTATCCCAGGCAGGCATTTCTCCGTCTCGTGGATGTTATTGCCATCAAAAGGGGAGAGCGCTTATAATGGAACGAGCCGCGCCTCCGAGCCTTCTTTTGTTTCAACCAACTCAAGTCTCCTCGGTTGCTTGCTTTCTTCTCAGGAGCCTTTTCGAGCTCGTCCACTGACGTATCGCACGTCGTCCACATTCGTTTTCCTTCGTTATTGCTGCCCACTTGTATTCATTCTTTTACGCGCAACATGGGTCCTCTCGCCACCACTCTGGCCGTGCTGTTGGCCGGCGCCAGCACAGCTTCTGGCACCGTCTTCTCCCTAACGGAGTCGTACGATGTGACTAACTTCTTTGACAAGTTTGATTTCTTCGAGGTATGAGCTCTCCTAGATCCAACAGGGTGACCCCAGATAACTAACCCAAGTTCAGAGCAAATACGGCACCAACGTCGACAATGATCACGATCCCAGCGGGGGTTTTGTCAACTACAAGGGCCGCGATGCCGCCTTTGCAAGTGGACTCGTCAAATATGATGCCGATGACGTCTACATTGGTGTCGACTCTGTGAACAAATGGTGGTCTCCGGACGGCCGCCCTAGCATCCGTCTCGAGTCCAAGAAAGACTACACCAAGGGTCTCTTCATCGCTCGCTTCAACCACCTTCCCAAGACAGCTTGCGGTGCTTGGCCCGCATTGTAAGTAATCAGATCATCTCTTCGGTTCTCGTCCGCGGGCCCGCTAACTCTACTGTAGCTGGACTTACAGCAAGGTTGGCTCGTGGCCCAATGGTGGGGAGATTGACATCTACGAGAACTGGAACCTGGCTACCCATAATCGCCCTACAGTCCACACTGGCGATTTGGGTGAAGTCGGTCGCTGTACGATCAACTCGGCCGGTGTCACTGGTTCGCTTCTGCGATCTGACTGCTCCCACGATATCTACAATATTGGCTGCAACGTCATTGATACAAAAGGACCCTGGGGCTCCCCCGCCGGCGGTATTTGTATGTACTTTTGTGTGACTCCCAGTTGAGAGTTACTAACCTACTTTCACAGATGCCATGGAGTGGACTGACAGCTACATCCGCATCTTTACCTGGTCACTCGCCGATGCTCCCAGCAACATTGACTCCGCGCACCCCGATACTGCCGCCTGGGGCAAGCCTGTATTGGAGCTTCGCGACGGCCCCTGCAACATCAAGAGACAATTTGGTCCCCAGAAGCTCATTCTCAATATTGACTTTTGCGGTTCCGCTGCTGGTCAACCTACCCTCTGGGAGGAATGCAAAGCCGTGACTGGTGTGACGGAGTGCTACCAATACGTGCGTAACAACCCCGAGGCGTACAAGGACGTCTACTGGAGGGTCAAGGATATTCGCTACTTCGAGGAGAGTTCCAAGCCGGATCCTACCTCGTCGTCAACCACGACAACATCCACGTCCACGACAACCCCCACCACCACCTCTAGCACGACAAGCAGCTCGAGCATTACTAGCACCTCGTCAATCACCAGAGACACGACCAGCGTCACGACATCCTCTTCAGTGCCGCTTACTTTTTCCTCGACCAATTCCACTTCGGCTTCTACCTCTTCCAGCAGCGGCCTTGACTCGAGCTCAACTAGCGTATCAACTACCGTGCCAGTCTCGTTGTCCTCGGTGACTTCTTCTGTTTCTACTTTCTTCTCCAACTCTTCCGTTATCTCACCCTCGTCTTCTGCTGTTCCTGCAAGCTCGACGCCGACTCCCATCACGACCGACAGCTCATCCTCGTCAGGCTCTGGCACCTCGTCAGCTCATCTGATCACGTCGTCGCAAGAGTGGACGACCTCGATTGTCTACACGACCCGAACCTACACAATCACCAGCTGTGCTCCCACCGCCACCAATTGCCCCGACAAAGGCCACGTCGTGACCGAGACGATCCCGCTGTACACCACTGTCTGCCCTGTGACCCCTACGGCCACGGCTACGGCTACTTCGTTGCCCTCTGTCAGCGCTCCCGGCCAGCCCGAGACCAGCATCACCAGGGTGACCAAGATCTACACCATCACCAGCTGTGCCCCGACCGTCACCAACTGCCCCGTCGGCAAGGTCACCACCGAGGTCGTTACTAGCACCATCTCCCCTGACAGTACCGCGAATAACACCAAGAAGCCCAGCACATCCTCCGCTAACATGGGCTGCCATGGTGACAACTGTGCGTCGGGTGTCGCCCTCCTGATTGAGCAATCTGCGACCATCATTTCTCCCTCATCAGTCGCCACAGCCTCCAGCAGCATCCCCCAGCTGCTGTCTACCGGTGTGTCCACTGGGGAGTCCGGCGCCGCCACGTCGGCACCTTCTCACGTCGCCTCGACTGGAATTGCCTCGTCCGGCACCCACCAGCCGACCACCAACAAGCCTACCGGCACCCAAAGCCAGATTCTTGTTACTGGTCTTGCCATTCCAAGCAAGTCTGTGTCTAAAGCAGTCGCTCTGCTAGCGGGTATGCTGGTCGTCGCTCTCTTGTAACGTGCAGACGGAATCGGTGCGGGTGATGTTTATCGCATGAGCCAGTTTTGTGTTGCAATCTTACTGTCCTCTTCTTCTATTGTAATCTATTACATTACTCTGACGAACTGATAGATAATGTTGGGCTCTGCGCACTTGTGCCGACCAACTCCTGGGATGTAGCCTCATATAGCTTAATCTTTTTATGAAAAATCTATTACATGGGGCATATGCTCTGACCGCATAAATACACTCGCTTGATCAGGGCAAAAACTGTTGTTTCTTCGCGTCTGACTTTGTCAGATTACACTTAGGTGCCACAGTCAGGCGCTATCTAGCCATTCTCGGCCTTCTACGGGCACATAGGTAGCGCTAGTGGCCATTAGATGTCTATATTAATATAGGTGCTTATAATCTCATCCCAATAGTCCATATCCTATGAATATTGCATTCAAATCTAGTTTCGGACCTTGAAAGGGTGCGCCTCTGTGTTGAAGACAAACTGGTTGGGGCTATCAGCCTTGACCTGGACAGGAGTGTCGTCGACAAAGATGAGATACAGGTACTTGAGAGTTTCCGCCAAAAAGAAGGACTGCTGAAAGTCGTCGAAGCCGCCACCATCGGCCTTGGTGACGTCGCGGATACCCGAGTAGCCACTGCCCGCGCGACACTTGCTGGCGATGGCGGTGAAGCCCCTCCAGGCGAGGTCCTGGTACTTCCTATCGCCGGTGGCGCGGTAGGCGTAGTATAGCGACTCCACGGTTTCGGGTCGCAGGACATAGTCGGCACCGTCGACCCAGAAGCCAGCCCTGGCGTAAAAGTCGGCTTGGTCGGCAGGAGGCACGAGGCCGTTGGGGTTGGCGTCGTCGACCCAACGAAAGGTTTCGGGGCCGATGCCGCTAGCCGTCGCCTCGTAGGTCTCAAAATACGACTCGGCGAGTTCGAGGCCAAATTTGGTGTACTTGTCCTCCTGTAGGACGAGGCCGGCGAGGATAAAGTTGCCGCCGGCAAAGCTGGTCACTGGATCATTGCATCAGTGTCTCGCATTTGATGGCCTGGCCTGGGAGCAGGTCTACTTACAGTGGCCAGTGACCGGTTCCGTGCTCTGGCCGTCGAACTGGTTGAGGAAGGTGAGATTCTTTCGGGAGGTTGGGTGAGAGGCGAGGTGCTCGATGGTGGAGTCGGCGGCGGCGATCCAGCGGTCACGGTAGAGGCCATAGCTATTGGGGTCGTAGACGTACATCTTGATGAGATACTCGTAGAAGCTGTCATCACCACCGGACCAGCCGCCGTGGCTGTTGAGGAACGTGCCGTTCTCAGTGCTAATGTCAGTACCGACCAGGCCGGGCCAAGCCTCAGGGCTGCCCTTGGGCGCAAGCAGGTGCGCCTCGCACTTGTCGGCGAGCTCGGCGTACTTTGGATTACCCGTCAGGTCGCTGAGGCGCGTCCATTCGAGAATCAGGGTGCCGACCTCGGCCAGGTTGCTGCTAGAGCGGCCGCTGATGCTGCGCGCCGGGTTCAGCACCAGATAGCCGTCCGCGATGCCGCTAGGCGTGTCAAAGGCGAAGCTCAGCGTGTCAGCCAGGCTGGCGGCCTGGGTAAGCAGAGCGTCGACCTTTTTGGGGTCGTCGGCCAGGCGATTGTAAGGGCCCTTGAGCAAGTCGTAGGCTGGAACAAGAAAAGTTAGAGCGGTCACTGCGCGGCGAATGGGTGGACGTGCATACCGCTGAGAAGACCGCCGATGTAACGGATGGTGGTTTCAAAGAGGGAAATGGTTTCATACTCCTTGCGTGTGGTCGTGAAATTGACGCTGGGGATAAAGTCGAGGATGGTGTTGACAATGTCCTTGTAGTTCATGACAATGGCAGTGTCAAGGGAGTCAATCGGGGTGAGACCCCACTGAGCTCTACAAGGTATTAGTTGGCGATAATTCGCGGTAGTGATTCTATATTTCGTACCGGTCATCCTCATATGTGTTGCTGAGCGGACGGAGGTCATCATGAGGCCAGGCATATTTGTAGTAGCCAGACCAAGCAGTCTCGAAAGCGGCGCGGACAACGGTGGCACGAGCGTAGTCCGGAGCGGGAGCTCGCTTCTCGCTGGCTGGGAAGGCGAGAGCCTGGCTCAACAGAGCAGCAAGCAGGTATGCAGTGGTCTTCATGATGAAATTGCTGAACTCGATGGAGGGGTCACGAAGGGCGTGCGGGCGCAGCTGGCTTTATTTAGCTCCCGTCGCTCCTGAGAAGCTGCCGAGACCTTTTTCTTGTCTGCCCTGCTTACTCCGCATGAGTAAAAGGGCTGCTAACAAGGTAACATTATCCATCGTTTGGGGAAGATGCGTTGTAAGGGCTGGTGATGGAATACGACCCTGCAAGCGGCTAGAAGGGGGTGCGGATCAGCCTGGGAAAGGTCTGATCTGCAGTAGAACAATGAGCATGTCTCATTCTCACGGGCGGGGAAGGGAGGAAATGAAGGGAGGCAGTCATTACTAATTAGATCAGTAACTCTTGTAGAGAAAAGGGGCAGCTAACCATGGTCAAGAGCTGATATTTAGAGCCGGACAAGTGTGACTTCATCTCGGCTCTATTTCATCGGGCATCGGTGGGAACGGTGTTGGGGCGCCGGCGTCGAGGTGAAGAAAGACTTGTGAGTTGCGGGTGTTGCAGCTGATGTTAAGAGCTCGTCTTTGTCGTATGTTGTTTGGTCAATGAGGACTTGCGGCGAGTGAGCTTTGGCGAAGCGAGCCTTGGTACTGCTACTGGCACAGAGAGGCTGGTTCTTGCTTGCCCTGAGACAGTCGCCATATTTAGTTCTTGAGCAGATGCGGTGGATAGCCCAGGCGGAGGAGCTCGGTACGAGATGAATTGCCGAAGCACGGCTTGGCGAGAATGAGATGACGTGATTCATGAGGACAACTATCACGAGCTTTTGTCTGGATGGCCGGCCTTTATTGATCAAGTCAGTAGCCAATATTTGTCGCTGTTGTCGGATGGGCCGTTCACATTGAGCGCACGGACAAGGACAAATAGGCAAGACATATTGGAGATGGATAGTTTGGCCTCGATCGTCATGGGCAAACTATCATGTCTTTGCTGACGATGATTGAATGCCGTCACTTTCTTCCCGTATGGTCAAGCATCGACTACACTGCACTGGCGGCGCTACCCTGAACCGGGGATGCGCAGACAGAGGCTTGGGGTAACGGGGAAGATCTGGGCTTCTTGGGCGCTGAACAGCCCATGGGCTCATGGTTCTGTCCGTCACAGGCTAACTAGAAAATGAGACACAAGCAAATACGATGTTAGGTTGGTGTCCAGGTGGCCAACTGTGAAACCTTGAGCAAGACGGGAGCGGAATGAAGCGGGAACGACGCACATGGGAACGGAAACGACAATAGGAGGATGACTGTGAGTTGGTATGTTTAATCTTCATAATAGTAGCGGGATTCAGAAAAATGATTGCTCGACAGGCGCATTAGGGTTGTGTCGCTGTGAGCTTTGTATAAGACGAGCGCGCGCATTTAATATGGCTTTGGATAGGCCGGAAGAAATAGGCCGGGGAATAGGCCGAAAGAAATATAATGTAACTATATAACAAGATATAATATATATTAGAACATATACTAGAAAAACTTGCCCAGCCCGCGTCTACTCGTGCCCGCCCCCACTTTGGCCGCCTCTTACAGCCAGGCAAGCTGGCTTGCAGAGGCACCCTCTTAAAGAGGGTGCTCCCCACTAAATTCGTTATACTACTAAATTCGTCATTTAGACACGACGACCTTATAGAAGCGCGATTATCTTAATAACTATAAATAATAACGCGTTTATA
Source organism: Beauveria scarabaeidicola (assembly GCA_037289395.1). Lineage (NCBI taxonomy): Eukaryota > Fungi > Ascomycota > Sordariomycetes > Hypocreales > Cordycipitaceae > Beauveria > Beauveria scarabaeidicola. Next base: position 15,065 of record JAEIJG010000602.1, read on the forward strand.
TTTAAAGAATAACTTATAAAATACTATCTAATACTATAATAAAAATCCTAGATTACTAGTATAAAAGGTAATATAGTAATTTAATATCTTATATATAATACTTATTAAGTAATTAAAAAGATAAAATTTAAATAAAGGCTATTATACTAATAATATTATATTATTAAAGGCTAAAGAGATATTAATTTATATTTATATTAATTACCTTAAGAGGCTTAATCTTACTATATACCTTAACTTTATTATTAATATAATAAACTTTATTTTAAAAGCTAAGTCTTTATTATAGCTTAACTTAAAAGATATCTTTATAGTTAGAAAGTACTAGATTATATATTTTCTTAAGTAATATAGTTATATTAAGTAGTATTAATAAGTAATTAAGGCTTAAAGGAAGACTATAGAAAACCCTATAGTTATTAACTAGTACTTCTACTTTCTTTAAGAGGTTATTTTAATATATAATATTACCCTAAATAATACCTAGAATATAAATAAATTAGGCTTCTAAATTAATATATTAAAAAATAAACTTATTATTATTAAGAGTTATTATAAGTAGTATTTTATAAGCCTTAAGAATTAGGAATTAGTTATAGTTATTAAGGCTATCTCTACTACTAACGCCTTTATCTTTACCTTTATTATTATTACTAGTAAGTAGTAAATAAGTAGGTAGTACTTAAATAAGCTATATATAACTATAAAGGTCTTAGTAACCTCTTTTAGCTATATAAATAATAAAATTACCTTTAAGTAGCTATAATACTTCTAAAGCTACTTTATAAAGTACTAGGTTAGTACTAAATATCTATTAATTCTTAATAACTATAGCTTATATTATATAATTAAATTTATAAAATACTATAAAGTTTTTAATATAATACCCTTTAGAATATTACCTTATTTAATATATTTATTATAATTACTTAATATAGTAATTTTTTAGCCCTTAAAATACTACTATTAGAGAGGCCTTAATATTATTATCTATAATAATATTATTATTATTAGTAAGCTAGAATTCTTCTAGTTAATATAAAAAGCCTAAGAAAAGACACTATAAAGTTCTTTAATTATCTTTACCTTTAAGAATACTAGAATTTATTTATATAACCTTTTAGTTATATTATAATAGCTCTAATAACCTAATAAGGCTTATATACTATTACCTTAGCTATTATAGTATAATAATAGTTCTTCTCTTTTTAATATTCTTTATATATTATAATAGGCTAATAAGCTAATAAATTAAGTTATAAAGGTATTATAAAATAGCCTTCTTAATACTAAATTAATAGGTAAGATATAAGCCTTAATTAAAGGCTCCTTATATTATACTATTATAAGCTACTAGCTTTAATAAGATATTAAGTACTAGGCTCTTAGAAAAGAATAATTCTAAGCTAATAAGTCTAAAAAAGCCTATTAATTATAATATAATAGTACCTTTTTAGTTAAGTAAGCTTATTATATAATCTAAGATAAGGAATTAAAAGAGGAATAAGAGATTATAGTTTAAGTAGTATATTATAAGTATATAGTATAATAGGTAGTGTTTAGAGTATTTAAAGAAGCTATAAAAAAAGCTAGAGATAAATAGAAAGATAGAGTACTTAAGAGGTTTTTTATATATAAAAAAGATAGTTAGGTATACTAGTTATTATACTATTAAATTAAAGCTATTTATACTATTAAAAATGATAAATTTGCTAGTATGACGAATTTAGTAGGGAGCACCCTCTTTAAGAGGGTGCGACGGTGCCAGCTTGCTGGCTTAGTCGTGGCCAAAGTGGGGGCGGGCACGAGTAGTAGCTTCGGCGATCCCAGCCTTAATTCCGTTGATGTACGGGGTTTGGCACTTTTAACTCCCCGTCATATCTGCAGAAAACCATGACGGACAAGAACCGATGCCGCCCGAATCAAGAATGTCCCTTTTTCAAAAACACCCGTCAAAAAAAAATCGTTTTTTTTTTCATCACACGGCATTGATCATCTGGGCAGAGCTTTGCGGCCAGCCAGCGAGTGCCGGAGTTTGCGGGTCTATTTCCCCCATATATTGTGGGATGATAGCCTGGAACCCATTAATAGACAAAAGTTATCAAGGCCCCCAAAAATGGGAGAGGGGGCCCGGATGAAAAGGAAAAAGTGATGAAAATCAATCCCATCATAAAAGGGGAGCCCGGCCGTTTGTTGATTGACCGGTTTTTGCAAGCCACGATGAAACTATTAGCTGGTTCGGGATGCAAGACCCGGGGAGGCGGCGGCAGCGGCGGCGGCGGAGGCAGAGGCAGAGGCGGAGGAGCCCTGGACCAGCCCAGGCAGCCAAGCTATGTTTTGGACGACGCCACTGAGCCGTTTATAGTATACAGTATGAAGATTAGAGGGAGCGGGGGGACTCATCTATGAAATCACAATAATGGAAAATGTGCCACGATTTTGAATTGGGGACGTTGTGGTCTCGCAAAGGCGGGCCGAGACTTGTTTTCTATTCGGACATGCTGTACACGGCAAGAGGCCGATGGACTGGACGTGGGCGGAGACGGGATAGTAGGTAGGGCAGGCTTGCACTTGCGCCGGGGGGCTTTTCCAACAAGATATTGTCTTTTTTTTTCTCTCTTTGATTGATTATTATTCAATATTCGATTATGCTTTTGTTTGACCATGAGACAACGATGCCGGCGAGACAATGAATGGCAATGCCGTAAAAGAATAATAAATCCGCCAATTAGATGAGCGACCATGTCTTGGTGGTAGAGGGAAACGGGACGGTATAACGCGAGACAAGGCAGAAGACTGGCAACCAGGTACAGTGTCATGCTGTAAATAGGTAGGTAGGTAGGCACAGTGGCTGTAGCGAGCGCCTGTAGCGAGTGCCGGGCGGGAGAATGAATCTGGGTTAATACTTTGGCTGCTGCCCTGCTGCTGGAAGAGAACGGTAACCGCCAAGTGGGCCGGTTCAGCGGACGGCCTTTCCCTTTGTCGTAAACGTAAAGTAAATAGGTCCGCGAGTACAAGTCAGCGAGTACAGTATTACAGATACAGAGTAATCCAGTCAAGCCAAACAGTTCAATTGCAATCGAGGAGACGCCACCAACAAACTGGAATTGTCTGGCAGAGACAACTGTTGGCCCCATACGGCCCTGTAGAAGAATACTGGTAGAAAAGGTAACTGCTTGGTGCTGCAAGGTACTTCCTGACTGCAGCGGGCCCCGCGTCTAGCCCAGCGACGGAGAGAGCGGGAAATGGGTGTGGTTTTAGGCGGACTCGTCCAGGTCAACTGAGGGTGGTGATACGAACATGTATTCGTACTACGGAGTAGGTAGGTACCTACTCCGTACCTTACCTACCTGTAGGTAGCAAACGCCCCCCCGATCGCCTTGGTGGCAGGCAGGTACCTCTGCCGGCCGCCAACTTGAACTCCCCCCCACGGAGCAATTCAGCACCAGATTTCCATACAAATCATCCTCGTCCCGACCCCCCTGGCATTTTCTAGCCCCAGGTACCTTTACCCAGATCCGCTTTTATTGGGCACTTGGCTTTGCAGAGAATCAGAAATCCACCAACTGCATTCTTTCCCTTCATCTCGCCATCACCCACACCTCGTTCACCAATCTACATACACCAACCTCATTCACGCCCACGCCCACGCCCACTCCTCTTTGACTTGAGCTAGGTCGATCACCCGTCTCTGTAGCGTCTACGGATACGGCAGGCAATGGTCATTCTGGCCCACCTCACCTCTCTCTCTCGAGACACACCATCCCTCTTCTTCGAACCCCCCCCCCTCCCACCACCTCTCCCCCTCCACCCCAGTTCCAAAGCAGCCTTGTCTCTTGTTCCGCCGGACCAGGTGTATCTCTAAACCTCTTCTCTAGGATGTCTTACCGGGGGGAAAGTGACCCTGTGTGTGGAGGCACTTCATGTCCGTCCCAGCCTGGGGGCACCACCATGCTTCTCTCGACCACGAGATATTTAAATGTACTGCCTCTCCCACATGGCTTGAAGGATCTCGCCCTACCATCTCTATCAATCTCCATACTCTAGCGATTTCGCCATCTTTCTTCTCCTTTGCCAAGAAGAAACTTATAAAGACGACAGCCTTTCCTCTCATCTCTTCTCTCTTCCTATAGCTTCTACTCTTGGCCACACTCGCGCCAAAAGTGCCACAGCTCCCCTCCAACTCTCTTCCTCGCACAAACCCACCTCACATACACAACATGTCTGTCTACGCCGCCATGCCTCAACAATCAGCGTACATGTACGCTGTGCCCCAGCAGGCCGCTCCCAGACAATACTCTACCCACGGCACAAGTAGCGCCTTTAGCTCCTCTGCTCTGCCCGACGAGGACTGGACCAAAATCTCCGACTTGGCCGAGCGCCGCAGAATCCAGAACCGCATTGCTCAACGCAACTATCGTACGTGCGCACCGCATCAAGTCGCCCTCGGCAGCAATCTAGCAATTCGACTTGCCCCGGCCTCTGATGATGCGCGACACCACAATTTCCACCAGCACCACTAACATCCCTCACAGGCAAGAAGCTCAAGCGCCGCCTGGAAGACCTGGAGCGCCGCGCTGGCTCCTCCGACGACGGCGAGACTGACAAGAACTCCGTCACCAGCCCCTCGAGCACCTCGAGCACCTCCAACAAAGTCACCAAGCGCAGCTCGGCCAGCAAGTCTCCCAAGGCCGCCAAAGCCACCACGACCGCTGCCATGTCCATCCCCGCCAAGCCCGTCCACCAGTACTCGCCCTCGCTCGACGGTTCCGACGACTTTGTCTTTGGCGGCTCCTTTGACGACCGCGAGCGTGGCCCCTCGCCGCCCCTGTTCTCCCCATACACTCCCTATCCGGCCCCCGATGACCTGCTTCTCCAGCCTTACGGAGCCACGCAGCCATACCCAACCATCAGCGCCGGCGAACCCTACTCGGCCAGCTACATGACCTCGTCGCTGCCCGGTGTCATGCCCTCTGCCACCCACTTCACCGACCCCTGGAAGCGCGAGAGCTTTTCCGGTGACGACGGCCTTGGCAGTTACTTCAACTACTCGTTTGGCCCCTCGGCGCTCGACATGAGCCACTACGGTGCTTCTCCCAACGCTCCCAACGTGAGTCTGCCGCGACAGCAGCCCGTCTTTCTCTGAGGAAAGGCGACGGCTCGCTGCTCCAGCAAAATCAACTCAATATACTGATTCGGAGATCAGACTCCCCCTCTGTCGCATTCGTTTGAGTCTGCGACGTGCTCCGAGACTGGCTTCGAGTACCCGACCACGCCGCTTTCCATGCCTGGTTCGCCCGGCATGATGGGTCCTCTCTCCCAGTAAATGAAGGCTCCCGTCATTTTTTGACGAGGCTGTACACTTTTACTTGCTAGAGGGGAGCCAGTGAGGGCACCTGTCCATATTCCTGCTTCCGCCACCTTCCCAACTCCCGTTTACGACCAATCACTTCTCAACTCTCGACATTATTGAGGCGGACAGCAAAACAGCCTTTATGGAACCCCACACAAAGCAAAAACGGTTCTGGGTTTTAAAACACATGGGGATACACTCGGCGTTTATTTGGTAGAAGCAAGTCACTGGGAGTGACTTGGCGGTCTTGATATCTATTTTTTTCTTCGACATTTTTATATGAATATCTGGCATGGCGAGTTCTGTTGATTTTTTCTTGTTTTGGCGACGAGGATATATTCTTTGGATTATATACATTGGCTTCATGTGCAAAGGTATATCTTTTGTGTGTTTTTAGATTTTTTTTTTTTTTTTTGATATGCTTTTGAGCCTTTTGTTTTCCTTTGCACGGTAGATAGACTGGATACTTTTGGCAATGGCAAAATATAAATTCATTTCGTCATTCTTTTTACCTTGACTACCCGTAATGATTGGCACCTTTAGTGGTGCTAGCTAAGGTCAGGGTGGTGTCTTTTGCCGAGAAGAGCATAGTCCGAGATGGTGGTGCCGAAAATGCCTGATCGGCAGAGCTAGAGACGAGGGGGCGTCCAAAGACAAGGCAAGGGTCCGGCCAGTGACGACGACAGAGAGAGAGATCAGCACCGGGGCTGAATGCTGCTCTGTAAATAGCCTTGTTGCGAGGTTCAAGCCGAGCCCATGTGGGCTGCATAGGTACTGGTAGTCTGGTACAGAGTACACCCACCACTAATAAATTATAATAAATCATCAACGCAACAATTGTGGCTAGCTTTGAGGGACAAACGGCCGGTTTTAGCTTCATCCGACTTTTTGGCAGGAAGGGGGGGGACAAGGAAACGAGGCTATCGATGTCTTGTTTTATGATTCATGAGCCACATGTCCCTTTTTTTTTTCTGTGGAATTGTACTGAATATTGCGAATGATTTGTACTTGAAAGGGGGTTGTGGTGGCTAATGGCAAAAAGATTTTTAACTTCTGTGCCACCATCGCGGCGCCTGGCACCTAATCAGGAGAGAACGAGGCGTAGGGGCCAAGCCAAAAGGGAAAAAAAAAATGCCATGACGAGAGAGGCAAGGAGCTCGCCTTGTTATACACTCATGCTTATAGGTGAATAAGGGTCGCGCGCGGGTGGGCACGAGACATGAACACACGCCCCATTTCATCACTCACGTTCCGTGTCCGTGTCGTGTGACGAATCGTAGAGTGAAAAAAAAAAAAATTTACGAGATGATGTCTGATTTTTCTCTGGTGTCGTATCTTTTACGAGCCGGATCGTGGTGAAAAAAAAAAAAAAAAGTAAAGAGGGTTGCTCAGCTCCAAGCCCGGGTTAAAAATCGATGAGAAGCCTGGTTGTGAACCGAGAAAGGGATCAAGCCACAAGTAGTGTGTAAAAACGTGACTACTTTTGTAAAGGTGAACAAAAATCACGGATCTGTTGTAAAGTAGACAAGACTCGGAGAATGGAAAGCTGTTGGGGGGGAGAATGAAACTGAAGAAGCGCAGAATGCACAAGGCGTGCGCCGTCCGCCTCGCCTTGCCTGAGCTGGGACCCCTACTCCCAACAGTTGTCGCATTGGCTGCTTTTGTGTGTATCAGAAAAAAAAGTCCGTTGACCTTTTTTTTGTTTTTTTTATAACATTCTACGACCATCACAACGTGGTTCGGTTCGTAACGGTGAGAAAACCGGGGAGCTGATGATGCGGAATTACTGATACACGTGCCACGCACCCACCGCATTCGCTATTAGGTGCTGCAGGGCCAGGTGGCCACCATAGCCCTATGGCCACCTCTAGTAAAAGCCTTAACTTTAACATAATATATTTAATTCTATAAAATAGTTATTTAAGAATTAATTAGATCTATAAATAGCCTTATTATAGTATAATTCCCTTTCCCTCTTCTTAGCTTCTTTTTATACCTTTTATTCCTCTTTTTATCACTTAGTATTAGCGTAGGCTACCTTATATTATACCTTCTTAATATTATAATCTTTACGCTCTTTAACTATTATTTACCCTTCTAACGCTTTTATTATACTACCTATTTTTATATAATAATTTAAGACTCTATACTTCTTATAAGATTTTTTTTAAGTTAATTTAATAGTTATAAGGTAGTTATTAAGTTACTAATTCCTAACTATAATTTACTTAATATTATACTATAGCTATAATACCTAGTATTTAAGTTTATTAATTAACTCTCTTATCTTAGGTATCTATAGAATTAAGTCCTAAATTATCTTAGTTAAACCCTTAATATACTAAAAATTAATATTAATTAACTATAAATTTATAGGTATTTAAAATAATAAAAAAAGGACTAGGCTAGCTTATAAAGATAGTAGTATTAGTATTACCTCTTCTTTATTAATATTAAGATATAATTTATATACTTTTTTAATAATAATATCTAGCTTATATAGCTAAATTCCTATTTTTTTAAAGGCTAATTTAATAGAATTTTTTTTTAATAATTAATAGTATATACTATTAATAATTAAGAGGAATTCTAACTTAGTTAATTAGTTAAGGCTATTATAAACTAGTATACTAATTACCTTAGAATAATAGTACTTTATAAGGGAAAAAATAACTATATTAAG
>JAEIJG010000603.1:0-23051 GCA_037289395.1 Beauveria scarabaeidicola
TTAGTGTTAGAATAAGGTGGGTTAGTTTTAGTGGTCTTAATTAAGTAATATAAAAAGGGTTCTATTTATATATAATTAAGGCTATCTATAGTTAAGTTACTATAGCCTCTATAGCTTGTAGGTAAAGTGGGGCGAATTAGCTCTTCTAAAGTGTAACCGGCTATTGCCTGAGGCACCCGTGTAATTGGCCGCTTGAGCCAGTGCCTTAAGCGACAATTATAATAGCTATTATAATAATAATAATATAAAATTATATATAATTATATAGATAATACCTTAGGGACTTAAGAGGGACTTTTTAGTATATATTATAGGTAAATAAAATAATATATTTAGATAATATAAAGTATCTTAGAAGAGTAGAAGATAATATATATATATATATTTAAAAGGGATAGCTTAAGAACTTAGACTAGAAGAATTAATATAATAACTATTAATACCTACTAGAAGTAGTAATAACTACTATAGGTATAAGAAGAGTAAAGGTTTTTACCTAGGTTAAGTATAGGTTAGGTGTGGTAAGGTGCTAGGATAGATATTAACTATAGTTTTTCTTATACTAGTAATTATAAAGGTACTTAATAGTTCTATAGGACTAATAGGAGTATTTAAATAATAATAATAATTAAAAATAAAAAGATTATAAAATAAGTATATAATTAATATTAATATATATAACTATTAAACTTAAGATAAGCTTAAGGTAAACTAAGAGTGGAATTAATATAAAATAAAGATAGAAATAAGAAAAGGGCTTATAAAAAGGCCTAAGAAATAATTAAGAAGAGGGGCTTTACTAGCCCTTATTAGGAACTAATATATAACTAGAGATAGATAAAGAAGTAATCGTTTTTCTCTAAGATCTCTAGTTTTTCCCTTACTTATAAAGATATAGGGACTAGATAGATATATATAATCTAATTAATATAATTTAATAATAATAATAGAATAACTATTAATACTTACTAGAAGTAGTAATATTATTATAAATAACTTCACGAGCAGAAAACGGCGCGCGACCGCATTAAGCCTGATCTAGCGATAAAATCAAAAAATAACCTATTAGACGTTTAAAAACACACGAATCTACCCCTAGACGATAGCGGCTTAGAGCCGCTTCGCTAGGGGTAGTCGTGGTAGGCGATTCACCACTAGAGACGCGCCTAGACGCGTCCTGACGACTAAACGACGCCGTAGTAAGCCTAACGCGGCTATAGCCTGACTAAGACTAAGATCTAAAAGAGAAATAATTAATAAGCTTTTCTTTTTAATTAAGGAGGAATTTAAGGACTAGGCGAAGGAATTATAGTCTAAATATAAGTAGACGCGGGCCTAAGGCGAGGCTAGGACGGCCTTAGCTAGAGCTAATGTTCTAATTAATCACGAGATAGTATAAGCTATTATTAAGGAGATAGTCACGTAGACGCTTAAAGAGAGCTAGAACACTATATAGCCCTAGCCGCTAACCTAGGCGTGGTCTTACGCTAAGGTAGTAGTGGCCTAGAGCTAGGTTAGCCTAAGGGCAAAGCTAGTCCTAGCTAAATATAAATAAGAACTAGTTATTAACACTAGAGGATATACTTAGGAGATTAAAAACTAATCCCCTTAGGAGGTTATTATAGTAGTTAATAGGGCGATTTATACTAATACTATAGTGGTAGCGCGCTGCCTCCCCTTAGGAGATATAGTCCTAACCTTCTATTAAGAAGCGAAGGAATATATAAAGGATAAGCTATAGGTAAAGGTCGCGTTTAGCCTGGAAGTAACTCTATCCTAATAAGTCTACACTATAGTTATTAAAGTGGTCCCGCTTAGCGAGGTTCTATAAGATATAACTGACCTTATAATAATACTTTCCGCCTTTAATAAGGTAAATATTATTACTATGAAGGCACGCCGCCCCTAATTTAAGTCTAGGACGAAGGCCTTGCTTATTATTAGAACTTATAATACGGAAATAGTGAACCACCTATATGAATAGGGAGTCTTTTTTAACTCGTAGGTATTCTAATATAAGCCCTTCTTAGACATGGTCTAGCCCCTATAATACTTCTAGTGCTACTAGTATAGGTATATAGGAAAGTTCTACTAGAATAAAGAGTGTTATAGTTAGTGTGTGTACTAGTCCTATTTAGGAACTAAGCTGTGCCTGGCTAAGATAGATAATAAGAAGGAATAGTGCCTAAACTATAAGGGTAATTACCTAGCGTGGTCCTAAGACTACCCTGTAATAAAATAGCACTAGGGCTAGGCCTAGGAGGCGTATTACTTCTGACTAATGTAGTTTAAATCTCGCCGCCTAAGGGAGGAGAGAGCCCTAAGGTCTCTAAGGGCGTTATCGCCCTTAAAGAGAGCCGGGAGCGTATAGCGCTTAAGGGGGCGCCCGCTAGGCCCCTCCTTAGCTATATTAGCTAGCTAGAGGCCTTTCCTAGTATAAACTAACACGCTAAACTTTAACTTCGCTAATCTGTGGGGGGGATCTACGGGACCTATACTAATATCACTAACTAGAATCCTCTAAAGGGTAACACCAGCCCCTGGGTTAGGCGAGGGCTAGACCCTAGACTTCCTATCGTTAGCCCCTACTCTACTAACTAGGAGTAAGAACCTACTCCCCCCCCTCCTGCTATTACCTATAACCTTAGAACTGAGTTAAGATATAGTTATAACTAAGCTAGCCCCGCCTAGATAAATAAATAAGGATTTTTTCTTAAAACGTTTATAAAGATAATAATAATATATAGCTAGCCCTTTACTAGGAGGATAGCCTAGATATTATAGTAATTTAGGAAGTGTCGCTAAGCGGCCCCCCGCCCGCCCCTACGTTAGCGCTGTACTAGCGCCTCTAAGGGGGCGGGTAGACGGTAACCTATGTCTATAAAAGAATTAATAGATCTACCTAGGAAGGAATAATAGGGGGCGATGTATACTATATTTAATTCTATAAGAGTCCTCTTATCCTTATAAATCTCTACTTAAAGTCTAGCGCGGACCTAGGCTAACTTATAAGCGATATACCGCTGGCGCTAGGAGTTCTAAGAGCTATAGTGGGGGATTTTAACCTCTACCACCTATCCTAGGACTTATATAAAAGGAAATCCCTATACGCTAATAAGATAATTAAGGCCTTAACCCGCGCTAGGACTGCCTTAGTCACCCTACTGGGAATAGTAATATAGTATAGATGTGATTACTAGATAAGTACTCTAGACCTCCTCTAGGCCTCTTTATCACTAAGACCCTAGTATATGTCCCTAGACTAGGACCTATATGGCTTAGACTATACCCTGTAGCTACTTAAACTTTAAGCGCTCTAAGTAGAGGCGACCCCTAGGGCGAAGAGGTGGGGTAAGATTAATAAGAGTATTGCGTTAGCGGAGGTAATGGCCTAGCTCCTAGCTGTAGCTGAGTTACTGATACTTAATTCCTTATAAGTAGAAGCTATATATAACTAGCTTGTCTTAGTACTTAAAGATATTATTAGGAAGGCTATCCCTAAGATAGGACTACCCCGGGACTAATAGCTAGCCTAGTGGTTAGAGTTAATAAGAGGAGTAGTGATAGAGACGAGATAAGCCTAGCGAAGGGCTCTAAGATCTAGAAACTAAGTTAACTAGGATGTAGTAAACACGGTAAGGAAGGCCTAGGCCTAAGCCTTAGCTAAGGTGTAATGAGTAGCCTAGAGAACTTACCTAGACTCGTTAGGAGACGCCCTAGCCCTATAGAGGTAATACCGGTGGGCTAAGAGGTATATAGTAGGATACGTGGTAGATATGATCTTAGCGCTAGCCTGGCTAGACTGAAGATTACTAGTATAGATAAGAGAAGAAAAAGTAGAGGTCCTTATAAAAAAGTTCTTTCCCCCCCCTATAGAGGGCGACCCTGGTTTGGACCTAGGCGGGGGACACCTAGTAGCCTGCCTGCCGTGGGATATGGCTAAGATCCTAGCCTAAATTATAGAAGAGGAAGTAAAGGATACCCTATGAAGCTACTTAGCCTAGAACACGCTAGGTCTAGACGGGGTCCTATATGGCCTACTAAAAGCCCTTAGCCCTCTTATCTACTAGACGCTAGCTAAATTATTTAACGTATCCCTAGAGTCTAGGTATTTCCTAGCCTAGTACCACGCTAGCACCATGGTTATACTTTAGAAGCTAGGAAAGTCCCTAGAGGAGCTCTGAACTATAGGGGGCTAACGCCTAATAACCCTCCTAAATATAATAGGGAAGCTATTTAAGAAGATCCTAGCCACACGTATCGCGGCCGTGGCGGAAACGCACTAGCTCCTCCTAGAGGGGTAGATAGGGAATAGGAGAAAGAGGTTAATAGAGATAGTAATCTCACTAGTAGTGGAGTTAGTCCTAGCGGCCTAGGCCTAAGGCGGGGCCGTGTTACTCCTATAACTAAATATCGCTAGTGTTTTTAATAACGTAGACTATTATCTACTTATCTAAGAGCTTTAGCGTCTTAGATACCTAGAGTAAGTCTTAAATTTAATATAATCCTTCTTTAATAATAAGATAACCTGGCTCTGCGTTAATAGCGGCCTAATAGAGGAACGCCTACTATAAAGAGGTATGCCCTAAGGCTTACCGCTATCCCTAATTCTCTTTATCCTATTTATAAGTTCACTCTATAAAGCCCTTAAGGCGGCCCTAGGCCTATAAATAGTTAGGTTCGCGGATAATATGAATCTCTTATACGTAGGGAGGAACTATAGTAAGATAAAGTATAGGCTTAAGACCGCTTAGTTAATCTACTAGGAGTAGTCCTAAACCCACTACCTTAGCTTTTTAATACTAAAATTTAAGTTAATATACTTCTAACGTGAGTATACGCTAGACCTAGGCCCTCTTATACTTAGGGGTGAGATAGTTAAGTTATTTATAAGTATATATTTACTTAGTATAGTCCTCTCTATAGGGCTTAGATAGGGAAAGTAGATTAAGGTAGTGTTAGGTAAGGTGAAGTTAGCGCTTTAGGCCCTATAAGCGACTATAGGGAAATTATAGGGCCCTTAGGTCTAGGAGGCGAGGGATATCTACCTCTAGGGTATTTGTCTAATTATAGTATTTAGAGTTATAGCGTGGCACCGCCTAGGAAATAGGCCTATAGAGGGCCTAGTAAGGCCCCTCCGCGAACTATAAGTGAGGTACCTGCGAGTTATTAGAGGAGCCTTTAAAGTGACCCCTACCTACTATATTAAGATAGAGCTTTAGGTCCTCCTAATAGATATCTATCTGTTAATAAGAAAGAGTAGGACCCTAAGCTGATAGGAGGCTAGCGGGGCTGTAGCCTAGCTCTGCTACGTAACCGCCTAAGTAACCTCCCTTATGCTACTATAAAGAAGCTGTAGAGGGCGAATTACCCCGCTAATGTAGGGTCTCTATAGCGGTCTATTAAAAATAAGCGAGGGGGTCCTAGAGGGGGACTAACGTGTGCTTAATAAGTAGGCGAACTAGAAGTGGTAGATAAAGTAAGAATAAGAGGAGACTAAGAACTAAAGGAGGGCTAGATACCTTATACTCTTCCTAGTGTATAAGCCACTATAGCTTAGATATAGGGCTAGAGTAGCCCTAATCCTATACTCTTTATATTATATTAGCTCTATTATAATATAACTTTAGATAGGTAAAATTAGACTAAATGCCTTCCTCTATAAGCGCTATATCCCTAGCTATAAGTTAGGAGTGTATTAGTGCTAGAGAGGCCTAGAAGATATTTACTATATACTACTCTAATATAAGCTAATAAGAAGGGGTAATGTCCTTAGAGTAGCGCCGCTATAGGAATAGTATAATATCCTCTACACCCTTAATAACCTAGTTAAAAGTAGAAAGATAGTAGAGTGGGTTTATAAGGAAGGATAGCTAATATATATAAATATTAGCTTATAATTAGGGCTAGGTAGGGGCTAAGGTAGGGAAGGGTTAAGTATAGAAGAACTAGGTGTTATTAATAAAATAAACTAAGGTAAGAGCTATACTAGGGCTAAAATAGGGCTAACTAGGCTAAATATTAGTCTTACTACTAAAAGAATAAAGAAGAGGGGCCTGCCTAGGCCCTTAGTAGCTACGGGACAGGGACTACTCTAGGGTTATAATACCCCTATTATTATCTAAGCCTAGGTTAATAGCCGGCCCCTAGACGCCGCTAGGGGCCGCACTAGGCGCGACGGGGGCCACGGGCGTAGTAGGCGCGGGGGCGAGGTCGACGGGCGCGATAGGCGCGTCCACGGGGGCGGCGGGGGCTAGGCCCGGGGCCAGGCTAGGGTCGGCGGGGACGGTGGCGGCCACTAAAACTCCTAATCTGTGGGAGACACGACGTAGCTCTAATAAAATGTCGGAGAGTAAGGCCTGGTTAGCCACGGCGAGGGGCCGACCGGGGCCCGCAGGGTTGGCGGCGGGGGCAGGAGGCGCGGCGGCGGTAGCGGGCGCGGCAGGCGCGGTGGTAATAGTGATAGAGGGGTGAACCCCTCTGACGGTACGGGCCTGGTCCTAGGCCTCCTCGGTGGCGACGCTACTGGCGTTGTGGTGGGCCTAGGACGTAGCTAGTATTAACTACTTAAAGGCAGGATTAGCTAGGACCGCCGCTAGAGCAGCCGCGGGGTGGTCCCGTAGCTAGCCCTAGACGGCGGTCACGCTCTCCTTAACTATAGGTAGCACCTATTATAGTTAACTATTAGGGTTAACCTAGGACTAGAGTAGACTTACTTAGGGGTAGTATTACTTTATCTATATACACTTAGTATATAAGCTAGTTCTAGCTAAACCTATTAGCGGGGGAGGGTTAGGGCTAGGCTAGGAGTGATATATATATATAGGCTAAAAATAGGTTAACTCGCTGGTGTTTTTTATCTAGCCGACGCAGCGGCTATAGGGGGTAACCTAAGGGTCACCCTGCTTAGGCTCGGGGTTATCCTAAGGCGGGAGCTTATCTCCTCTAGTTATCTTAGAGGCGGGATAACGACGAGGCTATACTGATTAGTGGCTAAACTAGGGCTAATAAGGAAAGGGAGTGGCTTACTATAGTAGGAGGCAGGGGGGGGTATAGATTTGTTAGTGAAAATCTTACTAAGGTTAGGAGGGGGCCGGGGCTGACTTAGGCTAGATTAGGGGGAACGTTTTACTTACTTAAGGGTAATGGCGGCGGCGTGGTGCTTCCTACACATAGTTAGCTTAAATCCACGGATAGGGGGCGTTATAGGCATGACCGGATAACGCGCGGGGATAGTAGGGGAAAGGCGTAGGTAAGAAGAAGGGAGATATATAATTAATGTGGTTATTAAAGGAAGGAAAAGAAGCTAGGAATTAAGGAATTAGGCCTCCTTTATCTCTACTAGCTAGCTAGTAATAATAATAGATTAGCTAGGTAGAGACTAATAAGTAGCTATCACATTAGTTATAGGTAGGCGCGTAGGGATAGTATAGTAGCTAGTGTGACCCTAGGATAAACCTGATATATAAGTCGCTAGGCGCGTTTACGTAGTGTTTATAGAATAATAATAAACGCAAACGTAGCTATCGCGAGCGCGTAGGGGAGTGCGCTAGGGATAAGAAGCGCTAACTAGGCCACCGCGAAGGCAGGGAGATAGCCGCTAGGGGATAACTCGGCCCCGATAGGACGCCCATTTTTTCCTGAACCTAGATTAGCTAGATTAGCTAGGAAGAGCAAAATTAAGCCCCCCCGCGCCCTTAAGGCGCCCTTAAGACCGAATTAGAGGACAAAGCCGTGAGTGCTGACTCATGACTAAGGGCCCGGCCCGGGCCTAAGCTAGCGACCTAGCTAACACCCCCCCCCTAAGAAACTTAATTAAGAAGAGGGGCCTTATAGGACCCTACTAGAAGCCGATACGGGACTGAAGTAGATAGAAAGAAGTAAGGGTTTTCCTCTAGGGACTCTAGTTTTTCCTTTACTTATAAATAATAGCGGGACTAGATAGATATATAGTCTAATTAGTGTAAGTAAATAATAATAATATTATTATAAATAGATATAAGAAGAATATAGGTTTTTACTTAAGTTAAATATAATATAAGTATAATAAGATATTATAATAATTAAGCTATAGTCTTTCTTATATAATAAATTATTAAGGTACTTAAAGGTCTTATAAGATTATTAGGAGTATTTAAATAATAATAATAATACTAATTATTATTAAATTATACTAACTAGGCCTATATATACTTATCTAGTCCTACTATCTTTATAAGTAAGGGAAAAACTAGATTTCCTAGAGGAAAACCCTTACTTCTCTATTTAACTCTAGTTATATATTAGTTCCTAGTAGGGGTTAGTAAGGCCCCTCTTCTTAATTATTTTTATTTTCCCCCCCTAGGGGGGGGGGGGTATCCCCTTTATTAGGCTTAGGCTTCTCCTTACCTACTCTATATCTACTTTATCCTAAATCTACCCTAGGTCTAACGTTTATATAGGTTAGCCTCTATTAGTTATATACTTATTTTATAATTTTCTTACTCTTAACTAGGTAGTTAAGTATATAAAGTATATCTCTTTAGTCTCTTAGTAATACTATAATAAGGGTAAGACCCTAGCTATAGTCTTAGTCTATAAGTTTATATTAGAAAAGTATATAATAAATATCCTCTAGCTTATATTTATACTAGTATACCCTTATATTATACTTAGGTACTTATTACTTCTAAAAGAAAGTATTTAGCCTAATCTTTCTTATCTATAACTATATTATAATAAAGCTAATATACTATAATAAGTAAAGAAGTAAGGCTACCCTAGCCTTATATTTAGTTTATAGGGGCTTATAGATTAGGAATAAGGTAAGCTATCTTACTTACCTTTAGCTCTTAGTTTCCTTATATTCTTACTTTACTTTTTATACCTAGTTAGCCTAAGCCTTAAGTATATACTAGTCCCCCTTTAGTACTCCCCTACTTATCTTTAGTAAGTTTTAATATAAGTCTTTTATTAGTAATAAGACTTATTTATTATTACTTTAGTAAAGTAAGACTAAGGATAATACCTATATAATAGTATATTAGAGCTAGGCTATAGCCTTATTAGCCTTTTACTAGTTAAGGGTTTTACTCTTTTATATTATTATTATTTAAATACTCCTAGTAGTCCTATAGGACCTTTAGGTACCTTAATAATTTACTAGTATAAGAAAAACTATAGCTATATTTATCCTAGCGCCTTACCACACCTAACCTATACCTAACCTAAATAAAAACCTCTACTCTTCTTATACCTATAGTAATATTATTACTTCTAGTAAGTATTAATAGTTACTATATTAATATTCTAGTCTAGGTTCCTAGGCTATCCCTTCTAATATATATATATATACTATCTTTACTCTTTAAAATACTTTATACTAACTAGATATATTATTTTTATTTACTTATAATATATATTATAAAGTCCCCCTTAAGTCCCTAAGGTATTATCTATATAGTTATATATAATTTTATATTCTTATTATAATAGCTATTATAATATAGTAGTTAGTATATACCCTTTAGCTTATTTTTACCTTAACTTAGACCTATAGTTACCTTAATATTCTCCTAATCCCCTAGCCTTATAAGTTACTTATTTAGTACCTCTCTACTCTTTCTAGTGCCTAACTTTTAGCTAGGGAGAAAGGGAAATAAAGAGGTACCTCTAGCTAGATTTAAACTAGTGATTTATATACTAACCTATATAGAACTCCCTAATATAAAACCACTATACTATAGAGGCTCTTTTATATTATTAAGTAAATATCTACTAATAATATACTAAGCTTAGTTTTTATATAATAAGTAAGAGTAACCTTAAAGGCTCCTCTAACTACTTATAAGCACCTTATCTATAACTCTTAAAGGGGCCTAGCTAGGCCTTATATAAAGCTAGATATAAGGCTATATTATATTATTACTCTAAATAATATAATTAAATAAATTCCTTAAAGGTAAATATCCTTTACTTCCTTAACCCTTAGGCCTTATAACTTTCTTATTATTAGTTATAAAGCCTAAAATATAAACTAGACCTTCTTTAATATAAACTTAACTTACTTCTACTATCTTAACCTTATTAATAGTATTACTCTAAGAAGATATATATTTATTAATAACTTTATTACCTTACCCTTAAGTATAATAAAGCTTAAATCTAAGGCTTATTTATATTAAAAGTATAATAATTTAAACTTTAATATAAAGAAACTTAATTAATAAGTTTTTACTTAGTCTTTATATATAATCTAGATATTTTTTAGTTAAGACTTAGTTTTATTATAATTCTTTTTTATATATAGTAGGTTTATATTATTTATAAAGTTAATTATATATAAGCTTAGGGCTAACTTAGGGGCTTTATATAATAAGCTTATAAAGAAGATAAAGAGGATTAGAGATAATAGTAAGCCTTAAAGGACTTTATACTAGACTACCTTTTCTCTTATTATATTACTATTAATCTAGAGCTAGTTTATTCTCTTATTAAAGAAGAACTAGATAAGGTTAAGAATCTTCTTTAAGTAATCTAACTAGTAAAGCTCTTAAATAAGTAGTCTATAATTAATATTATTAAAGACTTTAGTTATATCTAGCTAGAGGAGTAATATAGCTTTACTATAGGTTTAAGTTATATAGATTAGTTTAATTATTATTATAATTATTATTTTTATTAATTTATATCTTTAGTTTTTTATCTAACTCTTAGATAAAAGCTAGTATATTTTTACTATAGTTATAATATAAGTAATAAGAATCTTCTTAAATAGCTTATTTATTATATTAAAGAGGGTTATTAGTTATTATCTTCTTATTATCTAGAGGTTATTTAGGGTCTTTTTAGACTTCTAGAGGACTATAATAGAGTTAGCTTAGTACTAGGCTAGGTAGTATCTAGATTATAGTAATATATTAAAGAGCTTTACTAGTATCTTATAGAGGGGGGGGCCTAGGGCCTTTAGGAGCCTATATAAGACCTTATTTAGGCCTAGGGTATTCTAGGCTATATAGCCTCTAAGTATATTCTTAACCTTATCTATTATAACTTTTATAAGGATTTTTATTTTATTTTATAAAAGCCTAAGGGTATCTAGCTTATAGACTAAGGTTATACTATACCTAAGCTTAAGACTAATAGTTACTAGGGTAAAAAAGAACTTTTAGGTTAAAACCTTTATCTTTTCTTCTCTTAACTAAGCTAGGGTATTATAACCTAAGTAAGCTAGCTCTAAGATTATATTAGCTATATATCTTATAATAACCCTTTTTACCTACCTATATTACTTCTATAATACTAATATATTACTTAGTAAGTCTAGGTATATTCTTTAGGTTACTTTTTATATCTTAGCTAAGGCCTAAGACTAGGCCTTTCTTATTTTATATATAATCTCCTAGTTTACTTTATTTCTTAACCTCTATACCTATCTCTAGGTCTTCTTTATCTTAATAACTACCTTACTAGTTATTTAGTTCTACTATTCTAGCCTCCTAGTCTAAGGTAGGCTTATTATAAGAATAGCCCTAAAGATAATATCTTTTATTATTAGTATAAGTTACTTATATATTACCTTTATTTTTAGAGGTTTTACTATTAGAGGTTTAGTTATAGCTAAGAGTTAAACTATTATCTTTACTAAGGTAAGATTAATATTAATCTTTCTTTATTTCTTTATTAGCTTATTTTTCTTTAACTTATAGGCCTAGAGCTTTAATAACTATAAGATATAATTAAATCTAGCTAGATTCTAGTCTAATATTATATATTTACTTTTTAAGACTAAAGAGGCTTAGAGGAGGTCTAAAGTACTTATATAGTAGTTATAGTAATATTATATTATTATTCCTAAAGGTATAACTAATATAGTTCTAATATAAGTAAAGGCTTTAATTATATTATTTATAAATATAGATTTTTTATTATAGAGGTCTTAGAAAGGGTAATAAAGGTTAAAGTCTTTTATTATTATATATAAGATTACTCTTTCTAATAAGATTTTACTTAAGAGCTTATATAAGTCTATATCTAGTTTAGAGTAGATATTTATAAAGATAAAGGGGTTACTAAGGAATTTAATATAATATATATTCTTTTTAACTATTACTTCTTAAGATACTCTATTAACCCTCTTATAAATATAGGTTATTACCTACTCTCCCCCTTATAGATATTAGTATAGAGCTAAGGAGGGAGTAGGTAAGAGTTTATTTAGTAATACCTCTTAGATTATAATAATATCTAAGTTATCTTCCTAGTAAAGAGCTAGTTAGATATTATTATTATTTTTATAAATATTTTATAAAAAAATCCTTATTTAATTATTTAAATTAAGCTAATTTAGTTATAATTATATCTTAAGTTAGCTTTAAGATTATTAGTAATAATAAAAGTAAAAAGAGTAATAATTTACTTTATAATTAGACTATAAGAGCTAAGGCTAATAATAGAACCTAGTATAATTAATCTTTATTTATAATAAATATAAGGGTTTTATATTATAAGATCTTAACTAGTAACCTTAGACCTATAGACTTTATTCTAAGGTTAATAAAGTTAAAATTTAGTATATTAGTCTATATTAGGAAAAGTCTCTAGATTAGGGCTAAGAAGGAGGGGCCTAGAGGCTACCCTCTTAAGTACTATATACTCCTAGCTCTCTTTAGAGGTAATAACGCCCTTAAGGACCTTAGGGGCCTTTCCTCCCTAAGGTAATAGCTCTTAAACTCTATTAATTAGAAGTAATATACTTCTTAGGTATAGCCCTAGTATTACCTTATAATAAGGTAATCTTAAGACTATACTAAGTAGTTACCTTTATAATTAAAATATTATTCTTTCTTATTATCTTTTTTTATTAAATATAAATTAAACCTAATATAAGTCTAATAAGTATATTAGCTATATTATTCTTTATTCTAATAAAACCTACCTATATAGTTATACTAGTAATATTTAAAGTACTATAAGGGCTAAACTATATTTAAGAAGGGCTTATATTAGAAGACCTAGAAGTTAAAAAAGATCTTTTACTTATAAAGGTAGTTTATTATCTTAATATTATATATTTTAATAATAAGTAAGGCTTATATTTTAAACTTAAGTTAAGGGTAATATATCTTTATTATAATAATATTTACTTTATTAAAGGCTAAGAGTATTATTATAAAGTTAATAGTATCTTATAAGATTTTATTAAGTAATACTACTTTAATTACTATAATATATACTTATATATATCTTTATAAGTAGAAAATAGCGTGTGATTATATTAAGCTTAATCTAGTAATAAAATTAGAAAATAACTTATTAGATAATTAAAAGTACTTAAATCTACCCCTAAATAATATTAGCTTAAAGCTACTTTACTAAGGGTAGTTATAGTAGCTAATTTACTACTAGAGATATACCTAGATATATCCCTATAATAGAACTATACTATAATAAGCCTAATATAACTATAACTAAATAAAAAATAAGATCTAAGAGATAAATTATTAATAAGCTCTTTTTCTTAATTAAAGATAAATATAAAGACTAGGTAAAGGAGTTATAGTCTAAATATAAATAAATATAAGCTTAAGATAAGGCTAAGATAGCCTTAGTAAAAATAAATAACTTAATTAACTAGGAAATAGTCTAGGCTATTATTAAAAAAATAGTTATTTAGATATTAAAGGAGAGTTAGAGTACTAAATAGCCTTAACTACTATCCTAAGTATAGTCTTATATTAAAGTAATAATAATATAAGGCTAGGTTAGCCTTAGGGTAAAACTAGTCTTAGTAAGGTATAAATAAGAGTTAATTATTAATACTAGAGGATATACCTAAGAGATTAAGGACTACTTCTTATAAGAGGTTATTATAGTAGTTAATAAGGTAATCTAGGTAAATACTATAGTAATAGTATATTACCTCCTCTTAAGGGATATAGCCTTAACCTTTTATTAAGAAATAAAGGAATATACTAAAGATAAGCTTTAAATAAAGGTTATATTTAAGCCTAAGGTAACCCTCTCCTAATAAATTTATACTATAATAATAAAGATAGTCTTATTTAGTAAAATTCTATAAGATACCTCTAACTTTATAATAATACTTTTAGCCTTTAATAAAGTAAATATTATTATAATAAAAATATATTACCCTTAGTTTAAGTCTAAAATAAAGGCCTTAATAATTATTAGAACTTATAATATAAAAATAGTAAATTACCTTTATAAATAAAAAGTCTTCTTTAACTCTTAAGTATTCTAATATAAGCCTTTCTTAAAGATAATATAACCCTTATAATACTTCTAATATTACTAATATAGTTATATAAGTAAGTTTTACTAAAATAAGAAATAATATAGCTAGTATATTTATTAGACTTATATTAAAACTAAGTTATACCTAGTTAAAAAAGATAATAAAAGAGAATTATACTTTAAT
Organism: Beauveria scarabaeidicola; assembly: GCA_037289395.1. Classification (NCBI taxonomy): domain Eukaryota; kingdom Fungi; phylum Ascomycota; class Sordariomycetes; order Hypocreales; family Cordycipitaceae; genus Beauveria; species Beauveria scarabaeidicola. The sequence continues at coordinate 14,420 of JAEIJG010000603.1, forward strand.
TATAAAGGTAACTACCTAATATAGTTCTAAGACTACCTTATAATATAATAGTATTAGGGCTAAGCTTAGGAGGTATATTACTTTAGACTAATATAATTTAAGAGCTACTACCTAAGCTTAAATAAGGAGAGACCCCTAAGGTCTCTAAGAGTATTATTACCTTTAAAGAGAGTTAGGAGTATATAATACCTAAGAGGGCGCCCTCTAGGACCCTCCTTATTAGCCTTAGTTTAAAGGCCCTTCTTTATATAGACTAATATATTAAAGTTTAACTTTATAAACCTTAGAGTAAGGTTTATAAGCCTAGTATTACTAACTATTCTATAGTATAAGAGTACTATACCTACCTTAGGAGAAGATAAGGTTAGGTAGGTATTATTATTAGCCCTAGTACTTAGGGAATATAATTATACCTAGGGGGACCTACTCTTACCTTTATTACTATTACTAATAGCTATAAAGCTAATCTAGGATATAATTATAACTAACCTAGCTTAGCTTAGATAACTAAATAAAGATTTTATTATAAAATATTTATAAGGATAATAATAATATCTAGCTAGCTTTTTATTAGGAAGATAGCTATAATATTATTATAATCTAGGAAGTATTACTAAGTAGCCCCCTACTTACCCTTACCTTAGTACCTTACTAGTATTTATAGGGGGGGGAAGGGTAGTTATATATATATATATAAAGATTAAGAAGTTATTATAAGAAGCTATAGTTAGGAAAGATATATACTATATTAATTTCTCTATAGACCCTCTTATCCTTATAAACCTCTATACTAAACCTAGTACTAACCTATATAGGCTCTTTTATAATATTTAAGTAAGAGAGGCCCCTTAAGTAATAGTTAAAGACTTTAACCTCTACTACCCCTCCTAAGATCTCTATAGTAAAAAGTCTATATTTATAGATAATATAATTAAGACCCTTACTAATATTAGGACTATATTATTATTATTATTAAATTACCCTAATTAGACTATATATATCTATCTAGTCTTTTTATCTTTATAAATAAGGGAAAAACTAAAGACCTTAGTAAAAAACCCTTACTTTTTTATTTAACTCTAATTATATATTAGTTCCTAGTAAGAGCTAGTAAGGCCCTTTTTTTTAATTATTTTCTAAGCCCTTTTATAAGCCCTTCCTTACTTCTACCCCTACTCTATACTAGTCTTATCCTTATTTCCCCCTAGCTTTATCTTAGGCCTAATAGTTATATATACTAGCTTATATTAGTTATATACTTATTTTATAATCTTCTTACTTTTAATTAGGTAATCTAGTATATAAAATATATTTTATTATTTTTAAAGTAAGGTTATATTAAAAATATATTTTTAGTTTATTAACTTATAATAAAGAAGTATATAGTAAATATCCTCTAGCTTACTCTTATACTAGTATATTCTTATATTATATCTAAGTACCTAGTACTTATAGAAGAAGGTATTAAGGCTAATTTTCTTTATTTATAATTATAATATAATTAAGCTTATATATTATAATATATAAAGGAGTAATATTACCTTAGCTTTATATCTAGCCTATAAGGGCTTATATACTAAGTATAAGATAAGTTATCTTATTTATTTTTAACTCTTTATCTCCTTATACTCCTATTTTACTTTTTAGACCTTATTAGCCTAAGCTTTAAGTATATATTAATCTCCTTTTAAAGCCCTCTTATTTATCTTTAATAAGTCTTAGTATAAGCTTTTTATTAGTAATAAGATTTATCTATTTTAATATTAATAATAAAGAAAAGAGATTATTAATAATATCTATATAATAATATATTAGAGCTAAGCTATAGTCCTTATAGCCTCTTATTAGTTAAGTATCTTACTTTTTTATATTATTAGGTAGATATTTATTAAGAGGACTTTAAGCTTAGTCTTTATATAGTAAATAAGGGTAGCTCTAAAAATACCCTTAATTACTTATAAGTACCTTACTTATAATTCCCTTAAGGGTCTTATTAAGCTTTTTATAAAACTAGTTATAAGATTATATTATATTATTACTCTAAATAATATAATTAAGTAGATTTTTTATAAGTAAATATCCTTTACTTCTTTAACCCTTAAGCCTTATAACTTTCTAATTATAAGTTATAAAGTATAAAGTACTAAGTATATTTTCTCTAATATAGCCTTAACTTATTTTTATTATCTTAACCTTACTAATAGGGTTACCCTAAGGAGGTAAGTATCCTTAAATAACTTTACCTCCTTACTTCTAAATATAAAGGGGCCTAGGTCTAAGATATATTTATATTAGAAGTATAATAACTTAAACTTTAAGATTAAAAAGCTAAGATAATAATCTTTTACTTATTTTTTATAAATTATTTAAATATTCTTTAACTAGCTTTTAATTTTATTATAATCTTTACTTATATATAATAAGTTTATATTATTTATAAAACTAACTATATATAAGTCTAAGGCTAAGTTAAGGGCTTTATAAAGTAAAGTTATAAAGAAGATAAAAAAAATAAAAGATAATAATAAGCCTTAAGGGATTTCTTATTAGATTACTTTTTCTTTTATAAGATTATTATTAATATAGAGTTAATTTATCTTATTATTAAAAAAAGACTAAAAGAGGTTAAGAATTTACTCTAAGTAGTTAAAGTAGTAGAGTTTTTAAATAAATAGCCTATAATTAATATTATTATTAAATTATACTAACTAGGCCTATATATACCTATCTAGTCTTACTATCTTTATAAATAAAGGAAAAACTAAACTCCCTAGAGGAAAACCCTTACTTCTCTATCTAACTCTAATTATATATTAGTTCCTAGTAAGGGCTAGTAAGGCCTCTCTTCCTAATTATTTTTATTTTACCCCCCTTAGGGGGGGTGTCCCCTTTATTAGGCCTTAGCTCCTCCCTGTCTACTCTGTGCCTACTCTATATCTGTCCCGTCCTAGTTCTGCCCTAGGTCTGATGTTTATATAGGTTAGCCTCCGTAGGTTATATACCTATTCTGCTATTTTCCTACTCTTAACCGGGTGGTTAAGCGCGTGAAGCACATCTCTTTAGTCCCTTAGCAGCGCTATAGCGGGGGCGTGGTATTAGCCTATAATTAATATTATTAAAAACACTAGTTATATCTAGTTATAAGAGTAATATTACTTTACTATAGGCTTATATTATATAGATAAGCTTAATTATTACTATTATTACTATTTCTATTAACCTTTATCTCTAGTTTCTTATCTATTTTTCTAATAGAAGCTAGTATGTTTCTACTATAGTTATAATATAAGTAGTAAGAATCTTCTTAAAAAGCTTACTAGTTATATTAAGTAGGGTTATTAGGCGCTATCCTCTTACTATCTAGAGGTTATCTAGGGTCTTCCCTAGTTTCTAGAGGACTATAGTAGCACTAGACTAATATTATACTAGGAAATTAGGACTATATTAGTTATACCCCTAGGGGTAATAATATAATTCCACTATAACTACTATATAAATACCCTAGACTTACTTTAGGCCTTATTAGTCTTATAAGGTAAGTATATAACCCTAGACTAGAACCTAGCTAGGTTAGATTATATCTTATAACTATTAGAACTCTAAGCTTATTAAATAGAAGAGAAGAGGTTAATAAAGAAATAAGAGATAATTAATACTACCCTTATATTAATAGAGGTATTAGCTTAACTCTTAGCTATAATTAAGACCTTAATAATAACCCTAATAAAGGTAAAAGTAGCTTATAAGAAGCTTATAATAATAATAGAGGATATTATAAGAAAAGCTATCCTTAAGATAGGCCTTACCTAAGTCTAAAAGCTAGAATAGTAGAATTAGGTAATTAGCTAAGTAGTTATTATAATAAAGAGATTATAAAAAAAGGCTTAAAGGTTAGGAAATAAAGTTAACTAAGAAGCCACCTATAATATAAGAAAGACTTAAGCTTAGGCCTTAGCTAAAGTATAAAAAGCTACTTAGAGAATATATCTTAACTTACTAGGGGATATTCTAGTACTATAAAAGTAATATAAGTAAGTAAAAGGATTTACTATAGGCTATATAGCTAATATAATCTTAGAGCTAGCTTAGTTAGGCTAAGACTCTCTAATATAATTAAGAGAGGAAAAGGTAAAGGTATTAGCCTAAAAGTTCTTCTTAGCCCTAATAGCTATTAAGCCTAATAAGACTCTAAATAAAGAATAAAGTACTCTTATTTATATATAAAATATAACTAATATCTTTATAACTATTACTATAAGTAAAGTAAAAGATATATTAGAAGACTATATAATATAGAATGCCCTAGGCCTAGATAGGGTCTTATATAAACTCCTAAAGGCCCTAGGCCCCTTACTCTATAAAGTACTAATAAAGATCTTTAATATATCTTTATAGACTAGGTATTTCTTAGTATAATATTAGTCTAGTACTACTATAGTCCTCTAGAAACTAGGGAAGACCTTAAATAACCTCTAAATAGTAAGAGTATAATACTTAATAACCTTACTTAATATAACTAATAAGCTTTTTAAGAAGATTCTTATTACTTATATTATAATTATAATAAAAATATACTAACTTCTATTAGAAAGATAGATAAGAAACTAAAGATAAAAGTTAATAGAAATAATAGTAATAGTAATAATTAAGCTTATTTATATAATATAAGCTTATAATAAAGTAATATTACTTTTATAATTAGATATAACTAGTGTTTTTAATAATATTAACTATAAGCTATTTATTTAAAAACTCTACTACCTTAGCTACTTAAAGTAAATTCTTAACCTTCTTTAGTCTTTCTTTAATAATAAAATAAATTAACTTTATATTAATAATAGTCTTATAAAAAAATAGTCTAATAAGAAGTCTTTTAAGGCTTACTACTATCTTTTATCTTTTTTATCTTCTTTATAGTTTTACTTTATAAAGCCTTTAACTTAGCCTTAAGCTTATATATAATTAGTTTTATAAATAATATAAACTTATTATATATAAGTAAAGACTATAATAAAATTAAAAGCTAGCTAGAGAATACTTAGATAATTTATAAAAAATAAGTAAAAGATTATTATCTTAGCTTTTTAATCCTAAAGTTTAAGTTACTATATTTCTAATATAAGTATATCTTAGATCTAGGCCCCTTTATATTTAAAGATAAGAAGGTAAAGTTATTTAAAGATATCTATCTCTTTAAAATAACCTTATTAGTAAAGTTAAAATAATAAAAATAAGTTAAGATTATATTAAAGAAGATATATTTAATATTTTATACTTTATAACTTATAGTTAAAAAGTTATAAAGCCTAAAGGTTAAGGAAATAAAAGATATTTACTTATAAAAAATCTACCTAATTATATTATTTAGAGTAATAATATAATATAATCTTATAACTAGCCTTATAAAAAGCTTAGTAAGACTCTTAAGAGAATTATAAGTAAGGTATTTATAGGTAGTTAAGGGTATTTTTAGAGTTACTTTTACTTATTATATAAAAACTAAGCTTAGAGTTCTCTTAATAAATATCTACTTAATAATATAAAAAAGTAAGATACTTAATTAATAAGAGGCTATAAAGGCTATAGCCTAGCTCTAGTATATTATTATATAAGTATTATTAATAATCTCTCTCTCTTATTATTAATACTAAAATAGATAAATCTTATTATTAATAAAAAGCTTATATTAAAACCTACTAAAGATAAATAAGGAGGTTTTAGAAGGAGATTAATATATACTTAAAACTTAAGCTAATAAGATCTAAAGAGTAAAATAAAAATATAAGGAGATAAAAAGCTAAAGATAAGTAAAATAACTTACTTTATACTTAATATATAAGCCCTTATAAGCTAGATATAAAGCTAAAGTAATATTACTTTTTTATATATTATAATATATAAGCTTAATTATATTATAACTATAAATAAAGAAAATTAGCCTTAATATCTTCTTTTATAAGTACTAGGTATTTAAATATAATATAAGAATATACTAATATAAAAGTAAACTAGAGAATATTTATTATATACTTCTTTATTATAAGTTAATAGGCTAAGAATATATCTTTAATATAACCTTACTTTAAGAATAATAAAATATACTTTATATACTAAACTACTTAATTAAGAGTAAAAAAATTATAAAATAAATATATAACTAATATAAGCTAATATATATAACTATTAGGCCTAAAATAAAGCTAGGGGGAAATAAGGATAGGATTAGTATAAAGTAAGGGTAAAAGTAAGGAAGGGCTTATAAAAGGGCTTAGAAAATAATTAAGAAAAGAGGCCTTACTAGCCCCTACTAGGAATTAATATATAACTAGAGTTAGATAAAGAAGTAAGGGTTTTTTACTAAGGTCTTTAGTTTTTCCCTTACTTATAAAAATAAAAAGATTAGATAGATATATATAGTCTAATTAGGGTAATTTAATAATAATAATAATAATAATAATATAGTATATACTCTTTAGAAGAGAGTTACCTTTAGTTTAAATATAACTTTTACCTAGAGCTTATCTTTTATATACTCTTTTACTTTTTAATAAAAAGTTAAGACTATATCCTTAAAGGGGAGGTAGTATATTACTATTATAATATTAGCCTAAATAACCTTATTAACTACTATAATAATCTCTTATAAAGAGTAGTTTTTAATTTCTTATATATATCCCTTAATATTAATAACTAATTCCCTCTTATATCTAATAAAAACTAGTTTAACCCTAAGACTAACCTAACCTTAGGTAATTACTATTATAGTATATAATTATAAACTAGCTAGGAGCTAAGGCTAGTTAATACTTTAGTTTTCTTTAAGTATTTATATAATTATTTTTTTTATAATAACTTAGACTATTTCTTAAATAATTAAGGTACTAGTTTCTTTTAAGGCTACTCTAGCCTTACTCTAGGCCTAGGTTTATTTATACTTTATTTATATTTTTTTTTTAAATTTATTTTTAATTAAGAAAAAAAGCTTATTAATTAGTTCTTTCTCTAATTTTAGTCTTATTTAAGTTACTACTACCTTAGGCTTATTATAATACTTATTAGCTATAGAGGTATATTAAGATATATCTCTAGTAATAAACTATCTACCTTAACTACTCCTAATATAATAGCTTTAAGCTAATATTATTAAAAAGTAGATTTAGGTGTTTTTTAATATCTAATAGGTTATTTTTTAATTTTATTACTAGGTTAAGCTTAATATAGTTATATACTATTTCCTACTCACGAAGATATAATAATACTTATTAGTTATAAAGATATATTAAGATATACCTTTAGTAATAATTCTTTTATTCTAATTACCCTTAATATAATAGCCTTAAGTTAGTATTACTTAGAGGTAAATTTAAGTATTTTTTTATTATCTTATATATTACTTTTTAATTTTATTATTAAGTTAGGCTTAATATAGTTATATATTATTTTTTTACTTAGAAAAAGAAATACTTAGATTATCTCTTATTATATATAAAATATTAGCTAATATAATTTCCTTTTAAGTTTTAATATATCCTTAGAGTAGTTTTAGTTATTTTAGTAGTTTTATAGAAGCTATAATAGCTTTTTAATAAGTTTAGTAATCTTATAAAGGTCTCTAGTAGTCTTTATTAAAGCTAGTAGTTTATAAAAAGTCTTTATAAATAAGTTAATTTTAATAATAAAGATTAAAAAGTAATAACTAGACTATTATATATATAATAAACTACTAATTAGAGGATAATCGAGTCTTAACCTAGAATTAGAGGATAATCGAGTCTTAACCTAGCTTCTTAACTTATAAAGACTAAATTAGCTAAAAGAGAAGAAATCACTCTCCTTTACACCCCCCCCTAGGACTTAACTATAGGCTAACTAAACCTCCTACTACTAGTAACTAATAGTAAAGGACCTAATATAAGCCTAGAGTAATAATGACCCCCCTTAGAAATTAACTAAGAAGAGGGGCTATATAAGCCCTTACTAAAAGCTAATATATATATAAAAAGAAGTAAGGGTTTTCCTCTAAGGACTCTAGTTTTTCCCTTACTTATAAATAATAATAAGACTAGATAAATATATTAGTCTAATTAGGGTAATTTAATAATAACAATAATCTATAAGACTTAATCTTATAATATAGCCGTTAGTGCTTAGGTTAGTGGTGTAACTAGTAGAAAACGTTAGGTAAAGCCTACGCTTAGATAGGTTAACTTGGTAGCACTATGTATGTATGTATATTACTCTGATTAGCCTATAGGCTATGCGGTACCTCTATAGTATATGTGCTGCCTAAGATATAGGGGAAAACCCTAAGTAAAGCCCTAAGTAAAAACCCCTATATCCTGCCCTATGGCCTATGTGTTATTTTCCTGTGTCTGGTGGCCTTCTATCTCGAAGAAGTTACATAAGAACGCCACCCTCGGTGGAAGCCATCTCGTAGGCTGAACGCTACCGTATTGTGGTAGATGACGTGACTTTTTTCTCAGAGTCAATCTCGCTGCCGTTAACGTAGCAGATCACGCCCCTACTGACGTAAGGTGGAATGCGCTACTATGTCGTAGTAGATACGGGTTAGAATTGCGACCCTGGCTGGATTCGAACCAGCTACCTCCGTGGGATCCAGGGATCCACGAAG
>JAEIJG010000604.1:0-23043 GCA_037289395.1 Beauveria scarabaeidicola
TAGGTTTTCTTAATAAATTTTATTATTTAAATAAGTAATATAGCCTAGTATTATTTAGTAAAGTAGTAGTATTTTAAATTAAATTATATTTATTTTATAATAAGTCTCTAGTAGTATATTAATATATTATATTATTTTACCTATAAAAATATAGAGGAGTATTTTATTAGTTATATAACCTTATTTTATTTATTTATCTTATATTCTTATTTTTTTATAATACTATTAAATATAGTATAAAATAAATATATATCTAATAAATTCCCTTATAGGTCTTCCCACTATTATAGTATAAGCCCTACTATCGGGGAAACATCAGCAGAATTAAACTGGGACAGGTTAACTTAGTGGATCTGGGACAGGTTATGTGTAACCACTTGCAGATCGGTCTGGGGTTTAAAGATGGGGTGGTACAGTGAAGGAGGGGGAGTTGGGCACTGTACGGAGGAGTATGGGCAATTGATTTCCAACAAACGACAATAGACTATATAAAATCAGGCAAGGGTGGAACAATGTGCGTTTTCGTCAGGATTATGATGCTTTTTTTCCCCCACAGATGCCCCTACCTTTTAGTACAAGCCTGCAACTGGCGTCACATCACCACAATGTGCCTATACTCAGTATGACATGGCGATGCGGCACTGTGCTCGACAGACCAGTTATGGTGTGGGCTTGTCACGTCGGGAGTCTGGGGGTCCAGCCCCAAGACTATTGGCGGGGAAGGCGTGCAGGTGCCGAGGAATCAAGGGCCGTTCAAATGGGCCGCCCGACAGATTTGACATGAGATTTTGGGCATTGTGCGCAGCTGCTAGCTGGTGGCTGGGGCGAGGCCGAGGCATGGCGGCCGTTTTTTCCCCTCAGTTGAGATGCAGAATAGCTGCGGGTGGCGTCCAAAGCGGAAACAAAGAAAAGAAAAGGTGGCATGTTGATCAGATTTGCTGGCAAGGAGTCTGAAAAGAGCCCAAAGTCCGAAAAGACAAAACGACCTTTTTATCATCCTCATCAGTTATAAAACTTTATGCCAAAGCAACCCCTGGGGACCTGACTTTTTTTTGACAGACGGGGCAGTCTAGTGGAAATAGCGGCTACAGCCGCAACAGGACTAGAGTAGACAATGAGAAATACTAAATAGTGGGCGCGCTATGTACGAAGAACTTAGAAGCTACTGCGCCCTGGCAGGCTGACCAAACAAAGAGCGAGGTTGTTTGGTTATGTTGCAGAGGATTTTGGTTGTGACGGCGTCGCTTTCGTTGTCGGTGATTGGATTACCTAATTCTGGAGGCTCTTGTTACACCCACATGCAGTGCTGTACAAAGTAATACTATTTATAAAAGTCGTACCCGAGTTGGTTTTAAAGGCTCACGCGGCTCATCAGCCCTGACCTCGCTACCCAGTCCCAACAGCCACAGAAGGGAATATACAAAAGACGCCAGAATCACCCTATCCGTTCCACGAGGCCCCCAAGTGTAACGCGGGAAATTTGACGTGATTTGTGCGTGCGCCCGTCAAAGCCTAATAACGGACCACGCTGACGTCATGCGCGGCCCATCTCAATTGTTGCAGTGGAGAAGGACAAGGCGGGCTCGACTCCTGTTACATTTTCGCTGCAAGCAGCAATGGTAAAAAGAGTAAAAGATTTCAATTGAATGGGGGTCAAATCTGATCATAGACGTAGCTATACAAAAGATTGAAGCCACGCTTCTTTGGACAGACGGGTGGATGAATTGATGCAGGGCAAGAAATGCTTCTTTGAGGAATGGCGTAGTTACGGCCGCCAATCCGCATAGTTACCTAACTCTTGAGCAAATTGGCTGCGCCATGGCTTGTTTCTTTTTTCCCTCCCTCTTTTTGTTTTACTCTTGATTTCACTTGGCTTATTTCTCAATGATCCCATTGCCATCCTTCTCGCTAACTATTCTGCGTGGCCCGGGCTGTATGTGCCTGATCACGTGCCGTGGTTTTGAATATCGTCAAATTCCCATGCTTGTTTTGACAAAGCAGGAGTACTTGTGAGGTACTTGGCTGCTGTGATGGGAAGGGGGTGCTTCGTCTTTATCTGAGCCAATGCCAGCGAGACGATAAGCGGAACAGGTGGGCTGTAGGGGTTCATTGGCTAGGTACCTTACCTATGGACCCAGTACGTCACAGCCTCACGGGCAAGGAGGTGATTTCGAGCAGAAAATGTAGGGGAATTTGGTGGTGATTTGCTCTGAATTGCCTACCTTGAACCGACTGTAGGTATAAACTTTTTTTCTCAGTTCAGCGCATTGCTTCAGGGAGTGCATGCGTCAATAGCCGCGCGCATCTCATCAACACCTCCAAGATGCTATTTAGTAACTCACATCGCCAGGCCGCAAATTCTGTAGACTGTAGCCCTTGCTAGTGCGTAGTGCACCTTGCAACAGGGCGCAGCAAGCTGTAGTTGACCCGGTACCTAGGTAGGTGCATCAATGTCTTGGTTAACTTCACGATGGACAGCGAGACGTCTCTGCGCAGGCCAGCCAGCATACTGCTACAGCCCCTTGGACGTGTCATTTATTACCTTAGAGGTAGGTACTAAGGTAGCGGTCGTCCTGCCTGCAGCACCTGTGGGCTGTAGCCTGTAGATGCCCACCAAACCGCCAAGACTTGCCCCGGCCACAGGCACCTTGGGGGACTCCATTTGCGATGGACAGTGGTTTGTGGAGAACCTTTAACCTCTGCCAGTGCAGTGCCAGTATTCCAGCCATTTCTCTGCTATGAAAATTTCCAATGGCGCTGTCGCTGGGGAATTCAGTTGCTTCAGTGGCTTCTGTAGACCCGGCCCCCACATGCATCTGTCTGTACCCCCAAAGTACCCATATGCTGCCTCCATTACCTTATCCTCCACGATGCCCGTGCTCCGTTCGTCGTCTTAAACTTTCCCCTCATCCATCGCTTCAACCTCAAACCTCTTCCTCTTGTCATCACTTTTCTGCATCTGCCATCTCACGAAATATTCTCTTCCTCTGTCGACCACCCCTTCTCCTTCTCTCCCTCCATCTCACGCGGCCCCTCTCCCCTCTACTGCCGTGTGGCTAGATGCCATATACATCGACGCTCCCACACACTCCCGCTTAACCCTTCACTGCCAGTATGTGCCCGGCCTTGGTGTTGCCGCTGTCGCTCTTCGTTTCTGTCCCCCTCAATGCTGATTCATTCTTCCTCCAGAGCACACAGCAGTCGCGGGACCAACCTTATAACCTTGCAACCGCACACTCGCCATCATGATTTCAGCTGCTACTCAGTCCACCCCGCGCGCCAGGCTGGCTCTGGCCCGCGCTTCCACCACATCTGCCGCTCGTCAGACTCGCCAATACCGCTACGGCCCTTGGCAGGTCGAGACCGATCACGAAGCCCGCGGTCGCCATCGCTCAGTCCGCTACAGATACATGGAGACGCTCAGCCGCAGATTTGCTTGGGACAACAAGAGCGCTCGCAACGCCGCCAAGTCCACCACCCACATCACCACCCCAGCTTACACTCACACCATACATAGCACCAGCACCAGCTACGCTGACACTGCCAACGTAAAGTCTTGGTCCGATAATCTTTCGAGTTTCAGCTCCGCCAAGACGGCCGGCGCTCTCCAACGCGATGCTGTCGACCAGCTGCTGCATCCTCAGCAAGACACCCCGCAGAGCATCGAGAATCTCCGCCTTCCCCTCAAGAGCGTCCGCGACTATGTCCAAGAGTTTGCTCTCAAGGACACCACACAAACTGTCGATGCCGAGAAGATGATTGAAGCCACCTCGCAGTTTCCCAAGTACAAGGACCTTCACGCCTACGAGTCGGCCAGCTTTGACGATCCCAACACACCTCGGGAGCTCACTGCTGAAGAAAAGTCCAAGCACTACAACGACTTGAAGAAATACCGCCCCATTGAGTGGAACGAACCCGACGGCCTGCCTGTCCAGAGCGCTGAGCAGTACAAGGACCTAAACGAGTACAAGCCGTCCGAATATAATGAGCCTGATGGCCTTCCCGGTCGCACTCCCGAGGAGAAGAGCAAGGACTACGATGACCTGCACAAGTACGGCCCCGTCACCTGGAACGAACCTGATGGTCTCCCTGGCATGACTGCCGAGGAAAAGACCAAGCTCTACAAGGATCTCAACAAATACGGTCCCGTGACGTACAGCGAGCCCGATGGCCTCCGCCCCTTGACTCCGGAAGAACTATCCAAGAACTATGAGGACTTGGACAAGTACGCCGAAGGCTTCAAGTGCAAGGATTCTCTCCTCAAGGCTCAGCAGGCCCGCGAAATGGACGGCACCCCCCGTGGTACCCCTCGCCCGCCCAAGGTTGACGTCAAGCCCCCCAACTATGCCCAAGAATACACGGACCTGGACAAATACGGCCCTGTTCGCTGGAATGAGCCTGACGGTCTCCCGCCTCCCACTCCCGAGGAATTGACCAAAAGGTACGATGACCTGGATTGCTACGCACAGTATGGAAATGCTGGTCCCAAGTCGGCCCGCATTCACCCGGAGGAGGTTTCCAAGCGCTACAGCGACCTCAACAAATACGATGACTTCCCCAACGCCGACCCTGCTGTTGCACGTATTCACCCTGAAGAAGCATCCAAACGCTACAGTGATCTTTCGGAATACCCCAGAGCGGGATTCGAGGAGCCTGACGTCAAGGAACACGTTCATCCCGAGGAGCTCACCAAAAACTATGCTGATCTTGCCAGCTACAATCCCCGCGCCTTCGATGCGGCTAATAAAAAATATCCGACTCACCCTGAGGAGGCCACCAAAAACTACAAGGATCTCGGCAGCTACAATAACCCCATTCTGGATGACATTGCCGCTCAACCCATAACCTCCGAATTTAATGAGCATGATCTTGAGATTCGTCTCAAGACTGCTTCTCACCAGTCTAGCGCGGGCAAGCTGCAGTCGGCTCCCAATGTGCCCAACGGCACTGCCAAGGCTGCTGCCAAGCGCCGTTTCGTCAACCTCGAGGATGCCAAGAAGAAATATCAGACCTCTTTTGAGGCCGACGTCCCCAAGGGCCCAGTCACGAAGGCACAGGCCATTGTTGATGTCGAACTCGAGGCCGCTCGCCGCGCTGAGAAACTCGTGGATGGCAAGTCTGAGTACGCCGCCGAGTGGGGTGCCGAGGAGCACCAGCAGCCACCGGTGGCTTCACAGCTCGAGACTGTCGCTGAGCAGAGGCTCTCCAAGCTTGAGGCGGCCAAGGCTGAGCACGAGCGCCGCTTTGAGCAGGAGAGCGACGAGGGCGTCAGCTCAATGGACGAGAGCTTCCCCACGAGCAAAAGCACCTTTCAAGAGGCACTCGACAAGCTGTCTGCCCAGCAGAAAGGCGCCATGAGCGCGGCCGAGCGGGCGCAGGCTCAGCAGGACCCCTACTCAAAAACCCCGCAAGGACTGGAAGTAAGCTATTTACAAGAAACTGGCGGAAAAGCGACTTGGCCGACATTAGTGACGCATTATCGATCCGACGCTAACGAGGCTGCAGACCAAGACTCGTCGTCGCAAGCCGTAAGTGGAGGACGTGGTGCCCACACAGCCGCCTCCGAGTACGTGATCCTCGCGTTTGACCCGGAGACACAGACGGTCAATGTCGCAGAGACGAGCTCGGCCGTGAAATCGGTAGGCTCCTCGTCGGAGCAGACGCCCGCCGAGACCATTCTGCGGCTGTCGAACCCAGCCAAGTTCTTCCCGCACTTTAAGCCCCTGCAGGCTCACGGCTATGAGATTGTCTCGGGCCGCGGCGACGTCTTGGTCTTTCGCAGGGTCGGGCGGGCGGAGCCCGGCGCGCCTGCATACGACCCCAGCGTCGTGGGCAGGCGGAAGCGATCGCTGGGCAGCAAACTGGTCCTCGGCACGGCGGCGGCGGCCGGCACCGTGTATGGCGTCGGTGTGTTGGCGGAGCATCTGTCGACAAATGGCCTGATCTAACAAACTCTTTTTTCCCTGCTCCTTTTTTTTTTGTTGCTTATAAACATGGCGCACGCGTGGATACACCTTACAACAGACATGGATTTCTGGCGTTTTCTTCTCTTCTGTCTTGATTATAGTGTACAATGGATTACACACACACGGTCGTGAAAAGGACCCAGGACTCGGTTTCGACCGCAGAGTTTAAATAAATTGGCATTCTTAAGAGCTTGAATTACTATCCTCCATTTCCTCGTAGCCATTCTTTACATGGTTGCATTCGGTGATTTGTTAGGTTTGTCTGCCAGTAATGTCTTTCTGTTCATTTCCTTGCATCATTCTTGTTGTCATGTTCTCATTCTGCAAACTGTGCATTCCCGTCCATTCATTTCGTCCTTTTTTTTTTCTTCTTCAAAATTTCTTTTTTTTTTCCCCTCTCCCAGTTGTCGTGTCAACTTTTCAAGACGACCGCTCGGTAAATCCAGGACCGGTCCGGACACCATCCACCGCCGCCATGTGCAGCTCGTGCTTGCGGTCCTGCACGTTCCAGCTCTGCCGGCGCTCGAAATTGGGCGTCCACGACGTTGCTGTCTTTTGTTGCTGGGCCGACGACGCTGCACTGCTGCTGACTCTCGTCTGGATCTCCTGCTGGGTGCCGCGTTGGCCGCCAGACTCTACTTTTTTCTCATGCGCAAAAAAAAGGGGGAATGCCAAAAGTTAGCACGCTTTTTTTTTTTTTGTGCAAGGGACTTGTGTGTGTGTGTGTGCAAAAGGTGGGTTTTGTGCGTTGTTGGCGCGTACCTCGCGTGGTGTGCAGCGGGAGGGTGGTGGTCTGCTGCGTCGGTTCGGACATTGTAAAAGGACTAATAGAAGAGAGAGAGAGAGAGAGGATGGGTTTTGGGTGTTGGGGTGGGAAAAGGAAATGCTAACGAGGCTGAAGATATTGGGTCAAGGAGAGATGGGTATGACGAGGTTTGAGTTAACTGTGCAGCTGGAGAGCCTGGTTGTCGTCGGAAGGAGGGGAGGAGGTGGCAATGGTTGTCACGAGACCGTGGATGTGTGTGTGTCTTGCTTTCCCATACAACGTCTCAAGTCTATAAGCGAGCCTACAGATTCTTTTTTAAACACTTCAGCCGTAAGATACAGGGCTGTTTGTCAGCCCAGACAAACGTTGCTATTCATGCACATGAGCATAATTGTGGTCTTGAAGTTGTTTGCAGAGAATCCATCACCAATCGCAGGGTAGTTCTGGTGCCAGCGGTTTTATCCCGGCTCTACTAAGCAACAAGTCCAAGCCCAAGGAAAAAAAAGCTGAGCAGGTGTACATATCTCCGAGAATGAGAGCAAACAAATATATAGAGCAATAATGATGATAAAATGACAATCTAGATGGTGTAGTACATTGCAAACTTTGTAGATTGTGACGCTAAAGCGTAGCCACCCAGTCAGTCAGTACTTGGGTTGTACGCTGATGAAAGGACGAGGACCGACCAACGACAAGCAACCACCCAAGCACGAGAAATGAAATTAGCAGAAGCAGCGAACTAGCACGGGGAACCAGCGCAGCAGACTCATCGTCGGAAGAGACGACGGAACGGATTGTTCAACCTGCTACCGCCACTTGACACGACCTTTGGTGTCGGTCCATTAGATGGCTTCGGTGTAGCAGAGAGCTTCGTTGCTTCAGAGGACTTCGTTGCATCAGAGGGCTTCGTTACATCAGATGGTTTTGTTGTGGTAGATGGCTTCGGCTGAACTGTAGCAGATGAATTTGGTTCCGTTGTAGCGGATGGCTCCGGCTCTGTTGTAGTAGATGGTTTCGGCTCCGTTCCATTGGCTGGCCGAGAGGCCCCCAGGCTCTTGACGTTAAAGCCGCCGCTCATGACGGCATTGATCAGGTCATGGCCAACCTCAGTCTGCAAACCATCCGGTGCGGTAATGTTTGCCAGATCAACTAAATCAGTGTCAGCATTACTGTATATACAACATGTAAGTTGGCATGTGGGCTTACACCAAGATTGGTCCGCCTCTGGATGAGGCCCGGTTGTGCCAACCCAGCCCTCACCATACTTGTTGAGCGTCGCAGCAACGCGGTCCGTCTTTGAGTACCGTCCCAGGACGTAGCTCGTATTATCCTCGACGAAGTTCTTGACATAGTTTCCTTCCTGGTAGTAGATCCAACGATTGATTGCCGTTTTACCCGCGCTCTGGCCGGAACTGAATGCCCAGTTGATCTGAATCACCGTATCCCTGGCATCCCTGACTTGCGCGTCCTCCTCATCGCACTCAGCAGAGACGTCGGTGCCTTTTGGCAGAAGGCCAAGGCCTGGCGAGTGGCCAGCAGCGTATGCACCAAGACAAAAGCCAACGTAGCGACCGCCGTTGGCAACAAAGGAGCGAATGGGTTGCGCTACGGGCTCGAGTACTTCCCACAAGTCTTCCACATCTGCAAATATGGGGCAAATTAGTATCGAAAGAGCGGCTAGGGCGACGTCATCACGGGGAAACAAGTTTCAGGTGCGGGCCTTGATCCGCGCAACGCCACGTCTTGGCCATGTGGTATGGTGTATAGTAAAGTTTTAACAATTTGCATGAAAAGGAATCGATAAGGGGAGGTGGTGTGATTGTACGGCGGGGAGATGTGAGAGAGGAGGGAGCGACGAGTGCGGAGGATTGCTTCTTAAAAACAAGGGTCCAGAATGAAAAGAAAACAACATCAAAGGACAGGAGAAGCATACCATCACCGCCTGGAAAGGCAAGGAGCTGTACAGTCTTCAGACTATCGGCAGTTATGTTTTTTGGCCCGACGTAGGCGACTTGAAACTTGTGAGAAGACGACTCGAGGAGCTGGCCAACCGCCAGAGACAGGTCAGGATCATCTTCCGGGCCAAGCCACACAAAGGCTCGGGGCCGATCGGCGGCCGCGCCGGAGCCCATGAGCTGGACCATGACGAGCAGAACCAGGGAGAGCGAAGTGACCCAGTGAAAGAATTTCAAGGGAGCGGAGGCGGAAATCTAGATTAAAGAAGTGTGTAAGCTATTGATGCGGAGTTCTGGAGCATATCTTGTTGCATTTCGTGTTTTTTTTGTGGCTTGCATGATGAGGGAGTTGGGATGACGAGAGCTGACCATGGCGGCCACGGGAATTAAGGTATGCTGGTAAGCGCACACCACACCCCCCGTGAGCTGGAAAGGAATCTATTCTCGAATGCCGAGAAGTGAGATGGATTCGGCGCCACCGTCAGGATTGGCGATTTATTTCTGCACGAGTTGTAGGATGGGTGAGACGGAGCAGACAGCCCACCACACCAAGGAAGGCACACGCTGCCAGGAACGGCTGACGACGGCTACAGGCTGGTGGTACACTGCAGATAATTAATATAATATAAGCTTGTCCGCTAGCACTCAGCTGGCTGCAGTAAGAACGAAACTTGCAAAAGATTGTAGTATTCACGATGCAAAAGAACAAAGATGCGATGGAGAAGCAGAAAATGGCTCAGACAACAAGGCACAGAGGGAATTTTGTATTGACTCGAGACGAGCAAACGGTGTTACCTTGGACTGACTGACAACGCCCGCAGCGACGCCAGCTGGCACGCCCGCAGCGACGCCAGCTGGCACAGCCTGGCAGTGCCCAACGTCACAACGTGCAACGGGCTACGGGCAACAAAAGGGTGACGACGCCTTCCATGTTCGTGGCGCAGCACGGAGTAGTTACGGAGTAGAAAAATGTAGATAGTCAATATTAAAGCAAAAGACCCGCGACAGATGGAGCGTCACTTTTGCTTCAACTTTGTCCAAGCGCGACAACTCCCATCAACTACTCCTGCAAACTTGGAAACCCCGCATCACGTCTCACCTAAACATGACAATGCCATCGTCGGGCTTGTCATTGTCGGACTTGACTGCCGCCACCTTTAGTCACGTCTCTGTCCGAGTACTGCACCTCGACAAATGAAACGCCATATCACCAAGCCCAATTACGCCACCGAGTCGTTTTTCTTTGTTCTCCCCGGCGCAAGCTCGGAAAAACCGCCTTCAATGTGACGACGACGAGGAATAAAAGCAGCCTCATCGGCACGGAGTCAGGAGATTGAGACGACTGGCACGCAGAACAAGGCTCCGAGGAAAAGGACAAGAGTTTTACTCCGGCGAAACGAAATAATGTGATGCCATGGTCAAATTCACTTGTCGATTCTTGCGCTCACACATCTAACTGATATTAAAATCAGCACGCCTCCGGCTCACAACATGGCAATGGATTGGAGAAAAGTCTCCGGGCCTGGAATCAGGCCAATGTACCTTCCCAACGGCTTCTGGTGGCGGCTGACCAAATTGACATTGTTTCCACCACTAAGCCCTAGCTATTCATCAGCGTCATTGCTAAAATGGTGGAACACGAAATGGACAGAGGCACACCGCTAACACCGACCATGGACGGCGCGGGAAATACCGAGGGTACAAGGTGACAAAAAAGGGCTGGCTGAGTCAGTGGCGCAATTCTGCTTGAAGAAGCTGCAAGAAGCAAGTTGTATTACACGGTCCCTGGCTTGTGGCTAACATCACGACATGCCCATGGTTGCAATGAGCGAGTTATGGCCGGGTGCCGTTTTGCCGTCAATCCTACCCTCGTGCTCGCCGATCCTTGGCCTGCTGCCGCTCTTCGGCACTTTGTGCTCGTGGTGCTTTGAGGCTGCGCTGCTGGCTGCGCTGCTGGCTGTATCCGTGGATCGACTCGTCGATATTCCACTCCATTTGCAGGCCTTGCTCGTCCCGCTTCGGACTCGCACAATAAATACTGGTAGCGACAACAAGGTCCCGGATATGGCGGAGAGAGAGTCAGGCCAATTGCAAGCTCCGCTTGCCGCTCTAGTGTGGCGGCGGCGGCCCACGGCTCGTAGATCTGACCCAGAATGCAGGGGCAGGGAGGGGGCCTCGACTAGCATACGAAGTTATTCGTACAGACTCGTACGGGTAAAGCGACCATTCAGTCTCGGTGCATCAGCTCTGTGAGAAGAGACTTTTCAGGGGCCTGGATCCCATGCTTTTCTCTTGCCTCCCTTTTCAATGATTTTAGTCAGCCATGATGCAATAGGCATGAACTTTTGTTCTCGTGGCGTGTAGTATTCATTTATTGCAGCTTCAGGGACTGGGGCACGTGGCTAATTTGTGGATTATCAAAGGCGCTCTGCTTCTTATTCAACGCGACCATCACAGCACGTTATTTGTAACGGGATCGTGATACCAGTGAGTGAGTGGCTTTGGTAAGGCTGGTAACCCTCGATAGCCGTGGCAAGGCGCGACGCCCACTCGGCCAGCCCTGGGCTGAAACCAAAACTTACGCCGCCATCGAAACAAGAGGTATCAAGTCTCTATCCGATGATGCCAAGGAGATTCAGCTCCTCACCACGCCGGTGGTGATTGGGTCGATTTTCTAGGGACTCCATTACGAAGCATCTAAGATCACTTCTAGTGTGCCGCCACTTTCCGCCACAATGGAACCAGCCCTTTGCTCACTCAAATAAGCAGAGCTGAACATGAATCGGACTACAGGGGAAAGGAAAAAAATAGAGTACACAGGATTTTGCCGATAGGAATCTGATTTTTCCGTCATAGCGCCACTCAATTGCATTGAGCGTGCTTCAACAAGTTGACGCTGCTGTCGATACAACGAAAGGTCAAGAAGAAAAGATTCAGCTATACGTATAGCAAGAGGAATTGACTTGATGCCGACATAGCCGCCATGGCATTATTTCCCTTTAATTTCCCCACTCGAAGCAGCAGAAATGCACTGTTCCAGGTAGGGCACTGTCAACTTGCATCTTGCTTACAGAAGCTGGCTCAACGGATACCGGTGTGCGCTGCCGATTCGGCCTGTGAGCTGCCAATCCCAAAAAGGCTCATGGAGGCCCGAGGCCAGACACCAAATTCTGCGCCGCAAGCCTGTTGACAATTTTTAGCCGTGAATACGTGCTCGACGCAAGCCACTAATAAGATGGTGCCGGCAAGTCATAACGCTGTCCTCACGCACAGGGCCGAGCTAGGCATCGACCCTTCTCACGCCCCTGCCTAATGGCCCGTATACGTATGGTCTGTGATGTCGACACGGTGCCCGCTAAAAGCTGGCCGCTAAAGCTCGCTCCGGACTATACCGACGGAAAATATTAATTAAATAATCGAGTTGGCAACATGCGCGGGATCAGCTTAGAGTATGTAAGACAAGGCCGAAGCGATGAGCTGGAACACGGTCCCCATCGGCGCCGGAACGGCTGAGAGCCCGTTCAAGATAGTTTGCGAGTCGCCGGCACTTATATAAACCTGCCGCCGACGTCGAGACAGAGTTGTGTATTAAACCACTGTGCAGCTCGACATCTATTTCCCCACATCACCAAGGCTTACTTACTGGTGGCTTCAGCAGATCTGGCTGTTTTCTGTCCACTTGTATTTGAATCTCTTCAAGAAGATAGCTTTGGGCCGCAACCATGACTACAGGCAGCAAAAAAACACAATACTCTGTGACGACGTCGTCCACTTCTTCTACACTCTCTCTATCCTCTGCACCTTCATCCACTACACAGGATTCCTCGAAATATGCCCTGTACCCATACGAGGAGGCTGCCAAGGAAAGAACACTGATTGATATTTTTACTGCTTCCACCAAGTTATTCCCAGAGGAACTTGCGCTCGATAACGGCTCCGATAGTCTGACCTATGCCGCGTTGACCGACGCTGTTGGTATCCTCGTCGACCGGTTGCATGAAGCTGGCATCGGCCCGGGTGATAGAGTTGGCATTCGCGTCACCTCTGGCACAGCAGAGCTATACGTTGGCATCCTAGCCATTCTCAAAGCCGGAGCTGCTTACGTTCCTGTCGACGTTGACGACCCCGATGAGCGCGCCAAGCTCGTCTTCTCCGAAGCAGCCGTCTGCGCTGTCATTACCGACCACAGTACAATTACACTGCAAGACACGAAGCCAATCGGCAACACAACATCACGCAAATATCCTTGTCCAGACAATGATGCTTGGATCATCTTTACATCTGGCTCGACTGGCAAGCCGAAAGGCGTCGCCGTCACGCATCGCAGCGCGGCTGCCTTTGTCGACGCCGAGTCGCACCTCTTCCTCCCCAATAAGCCCCTTGCCCCGGGTGACCGTGTCCTTGCCGGGCTATCTGTGGCTTTTGATGCCTCCTGTGAAGAGATGTGGCTAGCCTGGCGCCACGGTGCATGTCTCGTGCCGGCGTCGCGCGCGCTCGTCAAGGCCGGCGCGGAGCTGGGCACGTTTCTCACCGCCCAAAGCATATCCGTCGTGTCCACGGTGCCGACGCTGGCAGCGCTGTGGCCGACGGAAGCGCTTCGCGGGCTTCGTCTACTGATCCTCGGCGGCGAAGCGTGCTCCCCGGAGTTGGCCAACAGGCTCGCCGGCGCCGTCGGCACCGTCTGGAACACGTACGGCCCCACCGAGGCGACGGTAGTCTCGTGCGGCGCCCCACTCACCGTCGGCGATCCGGTGGTGCGGATCGGCCTGCCGCTAGCCGGGTGGCGGCTGGCTGTGGTCGGAGCCGATGGCTACCCCGTCCGCTGGGGCGAAGAAGGCGAGCTTGTCATTGGCGGTGTCGGCATGGCTCGGTATTTGGACCCCGAAAAGGACAAGGTCAAATTTACACCCTCCCCAGCCTTTGGCGGCGAGCGCGCCTACTGCAGCGGCGACTTGGTGCGCGCCGAAAAGGAAGGCCTCCTGTTTGTTGGCCGGAATGATGAGCAGATCAAGCTGGGTGGCCGGCGCATTGAGCTCGGTGAAATCGATGCGGCGATGATGACACTACCCGGTGTCAAGGGTGCTGCAAGCGCCATTCGGCGCACCGACACGGGCAATCAGGTCCTCGTCGGATATGTGGTGAGGGACAGCAGTGCCGCCTCCACGTCGGACAGGAGCCTCCTGAAGCGTGTCTTGCCCCCAACTTTGATTCCTATGCTCATCACCGTCGACAGTATCCCTGTTCGCACTTCTGGCAAGGTTGACCGCAAAGCCCTCCCGTGGCCACCGCCCGAGTCATCCTCGGCTGCAACCGCCGAGGGAAGTACCATGGGCTGGGTGTCCGGCCAGTGGCGCGCAGTCCTTGGTGCATCTGGCGCGTTACCAGAGTCCAACTTCTTTGAGCTCGGCGGCACCAGCCTGGCCGCCGCGCAGCTGGTCTCGCAGCTGCGCCAGAAATGCCACACGCTCTCCGTGGCGGACGTCTACGAGCACCCAACCCTGTCCGCCATGACAGAGCGCATTGACGAGCTGCTGGGCACCACGATTGTGACGCGCGAGGTCAAGCTCAGCCCGCGCTGGGTCATCTTTATCCAGAGCATCGTCCTCATTGCCGCGTTTCTCATCGAGGGCCTTCGTCTCATGACGCCGCTGTTCCTGTCCTCGAAGATTTTTCAAGCAGTCATTCAAGGAGACTACTGGGCGACGAGACACGCGCTGCCTTGGTCCGCTGTGATTGTCCTCTGGGTCGTCTTCATGACGATGCCGGGCCGTCTCCTGACGACTGTCATGATTGTGCGCTTCGTCACCATGGGCATTCGTCCGGGCGACTATCGCCGCGCCGGCCTGACGCATCTCCGCCTCTGGACCGCGGACAGGATTGTTGGACTTGGCAGGCTGACGGCCATTGCCGGTACCAATTGGGCCCGGTACCACGCTTGGCTCATGGGCTGCCATGTCGGTCGCGATGTGCAGCTGCATACCCTCGCGCCCACGACGGGACTGGCTAGCTTTGGCGACGGCGCTGCCCTGGAGCCCGAGGTGGACATTGCTGGCTACTGGCTCGACGGTGACGTGCTGCATGTCGGCAGCATTACTGTAGGTGAGGGTGCCAGAGTCGGAGCGCGCACCATGCTCATGCCCAATTCTGTTATCGAGCCGTATGCCACTGTTGAGCCTGGTCTTTCGATTCAGGGCATCGTCAAGTCGCCCCTTCCGCCATCGGCTTCATCGTCGGACCAGGGCTCCAACCACGATAGCTCGTTCAAACCGACCAAGGGAAGCTTTGGCATGGCCATTCTCTACACCATTGCCCTCATGCTCCTCGACTTTTTGCCCGTCTTGTTGTTTGCTCCCATTTGGGGTTTGATGCCCATCATTGTCAAAGACTACACAGATTTCAGACAGCTCAGCATTGGAATCATTGCAATGACGGCTCCGGGAACAGTCATTGGAATCTTTCTCTACACCGCCGCTGTTGTCGTCATTGTGCGCCTTGCCAACCGCAGCATCCGCCCTGGCTCGCACTCGTGGAACAGCTGGACTGCGTTTTGCGCTTGGCTTATTCATTTTCTCATGATGGAAATCCGCACAAACATGTTTCCCATGTTTGCCAGCTTGTTCACGCCCGTCTGGCTGCGCCTGTTGGGTGCCAAAATTGGCCGCAACGTGGAGTCGTCTACCGTGGTGCCCATGCCGTCGCTTCTCACCGTGCATGACAATGCATTCCTTGCCGACGATGTCTTGATTGCACCATACGAGCTCGGCTGTGGACGCATGCATCTCGGCCCTGTGACGGTTGGAGACAAGACGTTCCTCGGTAATTCTGCGATTGTAGACCCAGACATCAGCGTCCCTGCCAATTCGCTCATCGGCGTGCTGGGCTCGGCGCCGGGCGGGCTGGGCGAGAAGCAGATGCAGGCGGGCTCCTCCTGGCTTGGTCGCCCTCCTATCCAACTTCCTCGGAAGATTGACTCCAACATTGATAATGCGCTCACATTTGCACCTCCGAAGAAGCTGGTCCTTGCTCGTGCTCTGATTGAGTCTTGCCGCGCCATCCCTCTTATCCTCAACGGTTTCATCCCCTCTATGGCAAGTCTGGGCGCGCTCTGGATCTTGTGGCGGTTTGGCATTGCCTGGGGCATCCTCGCCTCTGGAGGGTTTCTCGTCGGCAGCGCGTTTACCGCCGCCATCATCACCATTGCCGCCAAGTGGCTCGTGACGCCCAACGTCAAGGCCGGCAGCACACATCCGCTCTGGAGCTCGTTTGTCTGGCGCAACGAGCTTGCCGACTCCTTCCTGCAGGCCATGGCCGTTCCCCTCATGGTGCGCTACTTTTACGGCACCCCTGTGCTGGCCATGTTCTTCCGCGCCCTCGGTGCCAAGATTGGCCACGGTACGTGGATCGAGAGCCACCTGCTGCCGGAAGCGGATCTCTGCCTTGTTGGAAACGGCGCTACAATCAACAGAGGTAGCTTGCTGCAGACGCACCTGTTTCACGATCGGCTGATGCGTCTGGACGAGGTCCAGCTCTGCGATGGTGCTACACTGGGTCCCCTTACAGCATCGCTTCCTGGTACTGTGATTGGCCCGGGCTCGACAGTTTACCCGGTCTCGCTCGTCATGAGAGGCGAGCATCTACCGGGAAGTACAAAATGGCGAGGCAATCCTGTGCGACCGTGGAGTGAGGGCACTGACGAGAAATGGGTGAACAAGGGTTCGCGAAGTACGAGCTGGGACTCGCCGACGCCAGTATAGATGTGATTTTACAGCTGTTGGGGGTCTTGATTGTTGATTTTACTTTTGTTTCTGGTATATATGCTAAATCTGAAAGAAAAAGGTGAATGGGATGAAGTTGTTGTGTTTGTTTATAGAGTCGATAATTGAAAGAATCCTTTGTCTAATGATATAACATGAAGTGATGCAGTCTCTCTATGAGGTCACACGGTGCCTTCTTGCCCTCAGCGGCATGAAAATACAGTTCAAGATTTCATACTCTGCAGAGCTGACCATTGTCCATCTGGTGCCAGTGCTCGCTTCCGACGCAGGGAGTACACCAAAAGACGTCGTGAGGGTCGACCTTGCTCTTGATTTGCGCAAGACGAGGATAGTTGGTACCCCAAAAGCTGTCTTGAAAGTTGGGCTCAAATATCGAAGCCTAACGCTCTATATATCAGCTACTTGCGATTGTATTCTTTGCCAAAGAAAGGCGAAAAAAAAAAAATAGAAAGAAATTCTGCTTACCTCGTTGAGGTGGGCACCAGAAGAGGGCGTGATTTTGCGGATCGGCGCCCACGCCTTCTCAAGCTCCTTGAGATTCCGATCCGTGGCTGCCTTGTCAAAGGGGACGCCTTGAGTAGCGGTGACTATACAATTTACAATTTTGTTAGGCATGTTTTTTTTTCCCCCCAAAGAAACAAACAAACGTCATCGCTGTGGCACATGACGGCTTGGCGCAACATACTTGTGTGAACATAGGCGCTGCGCCAGTGCGAGTTGACGGCGTTGCTGCCGCCGGCGCCGCCGGCGCCGCCCGCCGGCGTGGCCTCTTGCACGCCCTTTCCGCCTACGAGAAAGAATGCCGAGAAGCCCGCCGGCCCGATGCCCGAGAGAAGAGCCTCGCCGAGGGCCTTTTCGTCGCTCGTCAGCGCGTGGCGGTCTAGCAGCCGCGACACGAGGTACTTGTTGTCGCCGACGGATTCCGTGTAGGCGTTGGCGGCGAAGAAGGCGAGAAAGGACGCGTACTCGGTGGTGCGGTAGAAGAAGCCGGCCTGGCCGCCGGGCCAGCGCCGGTGAATGGTGTCGTTGATGGGCTTGAAGAGCGCGGCCACGGTGTCGGCGCCGCGGGCGTCGTCGAGAACGGCCAGGCGGCCCTGGAAGCCGGCGAGGTGGGCGGGGAGGAGACCGGCCTCGCGGGGCACGGGGTTGGAAAAGTTGAGGCCGATAATGTCGTAGCCGGAGAGGCCGGCGTTCATGAGCGAGGGGCTCTGGGCGCCGACGTAGCCGAGGAGGTCGCTGAGGATGGGCGACCCGGGGGCGGTAAAGGCGACGAATTGGGCGACGGTCATTTTGGGACTGGGGACCGTCTTGACGGTGAAGCTCGTCACGACGCCAAAGGTAGAGCCGCCTCCCTTTGTGTTGGCAATGGGTGGATTAGCAATTGTTTCTTGTTCTTCTTGTTCTTGTTCTTGTTCTTGTTCTTCTTCTTCTTCTTCTTCTTCTTCTTCTTCTTCTTCTCTCTTTACAGTCTGGTTGGTTTTTTTTTACTTACCCCGCAAAGAGCCCAAAAGAGGTCTGGGTTCTGGTCCTGATTCACCTTTTGAATCTTGCCGTCGGCCGTCACAACCTCCATCTCAATGACCTGGTCGGCGGCGAGACCGTACCGAGGCGAGAGGATCGAGTGGCCGCCGCCGGTGATGTAGCCGCCGGCGCTGACCGTCTTGGAGCCGCCGCCCACGACTGTCTGGCCGTGCTGGTCGAGAGCCTCGTAGATATCCCACATGATGGCCGCGCTGCCAAAGGTGACGGAGTTGCCGTGGAATGTGCGGCCAGAAGCCAGCGTGAACTGGCCGGCGTGGTACTGGATGCTGCTGCCGAGGTGGTGCGTCCAGAGAGACAGCGTGCCGGGGGCATTGGAGCGGCCGAGGAAATCATGGCCGCTCGACTTTATATTCAGACGCACATTGTTTCTGCGAGCTTTATTTCCCCAGAATGTTAGGAATAGCCGGCAACAAATGCATCTTTAAAAAGAAAGTAAAAAAAAAACGCCACAAGGCTTACCAAAGTCGACACCGGCCTTGATGTCTGCCGACGACGTCACATTAATCACATACGCCGGGTAGCCCGCGGCGCTGCACGGCGTGTTCGGGTCCGGCAGGCAGGTGTAGTTGGAAAACACGTTGAACATGACCGAGACGGGGTCCGCGAGGTGAAACTCGGACGTCTTCCACTGCTCGGCGACGCTCGCGCACCGCGCCTCGTCGTAGTTGGGCTGGCCTGCGTGGCAGACGCCGCCGGGCAGCGCCGTCGGTCGCAGCAGCCGGCCGCCGACTGTCTTGTTGAGGCCGCGCCAGGCATCGGCCGAGGGCCAGCCGGCGACGCCGGGGTACGCCTTGCACAACGACGTCGACGACGGCGGACCGCGATGGGAGTGCTCGGGCGTGGCTTCGGCGTGCGCGGCCGCGGCAGCCAAAAGTAGAAGCGCAGTGTTGGTGACGGACGCCATCTTTGGCCGTTTGCTTGCAATGTCCATATGGGTAAGAGGGACGGTTGGCTTCTGCGAGGCCCTCGCTGAAGCAGCAATATGAGAGGCCCCATGCTCGTTTTATACAATGATGGCAAGGCCCATGTGGTGTTTGCATCACGGGGAGCCTGGCCGTCCCGTCAGTATGCAGGTCATCTTGGGGCAGGCTGGGGGTGCTGAATGTGGACTTGTGCTGGGATCTGATCTTACGTGAGGGTGGTGTATCAGACTACCTAAGGATACGAATAAGTGGCATGGCGGGCTAGGTCAGGCGAGGTTGCCCATGCTGCTTCGCGTGTGACTGTGATTGGAATGCAAGGCTGCAGCGAGGTCATCCGCCGATAAGAGTCGCATCGGTTTGCTTTTGCGGTTCGGGTGCATGCTTGGCAATGTCGGTGTACAGCCTTGTGTGTGTAACTAACTAGTTGGCCTAGCATAATGATTGCCAGTTCCTGTTGTTCATAAATTGCAGCATACGCCTTAAAAGTAGTACGGCGTCTAGTCAGCTCAAGTCAAAGAAGTAGCGACGCTACAAAGCCTGTGGCAACTCGTCGCCGTCCTCTGCATTCTGCAACTACCCGCTCGTACATACACTTTTGGTTCAGATGAAGAGCCACCAGCAATTGATATACCGCAAATCGGAACTCAACACACGGCAAGGCTAAGATGGATCGCTATTCCAAGCCGAGGCGAGACAAGCAGGGGATTCTTGACGAGTTGTTGGGTGCTACTAGTTTCAACTTGACACTTGGCTATTCAGGACATGAATGCCGGCTGGGTCAAACCACGACGGCGCCAGCAGCCCTTTTCCTAGTTTAAAGCCTTGTTTCAAGTTGGACTGAAAGGGCTTGAATTGGTTTTGTCGCCTAATGCCGGGTTGGCCGTGTGATGGGAACATTTGCAGCTTATCAAATCACAGTCATTTTTCATCACGAAAATGTCCAAGCAGTAGGAAAAATGAATCTATATGCTTTTTGATTTGTTGTTTTGCTTACATGTACAGCCGTCCTATCTTTTGAGCGGCCAAATCGTCAAATGAGAAAAAAGAAAACAGAAAAAGCAAACCCCTGAGCCCAGAAACACAAATAGCCATCCGTCGTCGAAAAAAACATTTCAATCGTAAAACAAGAGGAAATTAAAACAATATGCAAGAATCATATACCCCCCCATACCCCCCCAACCCCCCCCAATCAACCCTCAATGAGGCAGCGCTTGCCAGCAGGGCTGTTGAGAAAGTAAATCTTGGACTCCATGTCAGCATCCGACATGCCCTCCTTTGTGGAAACCGTGGCATTGGGGAATTGGCGGAAAAAGAGGCAGACGCCAAGACGAATCTCAATCATGGCGAGATGCGAGCCGACGCAAGCTGGAAAAGAGGGGAAAAAAAGAATCATTGTTAGCCCGTCTCCTTTGAATGGAGGAGAACTCCCCCAACTTACTTCTTGCGCCGCGTCCAAAGGGCATGTAGGCCTCCTTCATGGCCTTGGTCGGATTCTCCCAGCGCTCGGGCGTAAACTCATCAGGCTCGGGAAAAACGTCGCCGTCGCGATGCATGGTGTAGCCCTGGCAGCCGACGGTGGTGCCGCCCTCGACGTAGTAGCCGCTGAGGCAGACGCCCTCGGGGGGCACGACGCGGGCGAGCGAGCACGGCGCGGCCGCGTGCAAGCGCATCGTCTCGGCGACGACCTGCTCCAGGTAGCGCAGCCCGCGCGTGTCGGCCTCGGTAAAGTCGTCGGGCAGCGCGGCGACCTCGGCGGCGAGGCGGGCGCGAATGTCGGGGCGGCGACACACGGCCCAGGTCAGGTACGTCAGCGTGTTGCTGGTCGTGTCGGAGCCGGCGACAATGTACGTCTGCGCATTGACCGTCACCTCCTCCTCGGTCAGCGTGTCGTCGTCCTTTGCCTGGAAGACCTTGGAGAAGAGCGTGTCCTTGGCCTTGGCGTCGCCCGAGAGGACGGCTTCTTTTTGCCGCGCAATCGACTGCAAGGCGTAGTCGCGCATGCGCTTGCCGCCCGCGACGGCATTGTCGACAATGGGAATGGGTACGTATTGGGCGAGCTTGGTCAGGCCGGGGACGAGCAGGCGGATGCCGCCAAACTTGTTGACGGCAAGAATGTCTTCAAAGTACTGGTTCTTCTGTTGAAGCAAAAAACAGTATTAGCCACGAGTATTTTCCCTGCGCGTTGCGTTTGCAAGTGTAGGCGTACCTACCTTGCCGCTCCCAATCATGTTAAACGAAGAACCAAATGTCAGCTCGCCGAGAGTGTCGGTTGTGAAAAAGAACCACCATTTGTAAACGTCCATGGCGCCGCGAGACTGGAGCTCCTCGCCCATCTTGTAGACAGCGGCGGTGGCGCGCGAGTAAACGTCGGGAATGGCCGACTTGAGCGAAGACTCGGACATGGGCGAGGCCAGGAGGCGGCGGTAGCGGCGGTGCAGATCGACGTCGCTCGTGTTGAACATGGAGTCGACCTTGCTGGGCGCGAGGGCACGGTAGGCGGGGTGCTTGACAAAGGTCTCCTTGTGGCCATAGACCTTTTTGATGTCGTCCATCTCGGCGATGCTAATCTCGTCGGGGCCGATGCGAACAATGCGGCCTGGCGTCGTGTTAGTATTCATTACCCTATGTCCGGGGAGCAAAGAGCAAATCACTGTGAGGTGGTCGTACCATATTTTTGGTGTAGCTTGTGGGCGTGGCCGGGTGTGAATCCCTTGAACATGGACATTTGGTTCGGCAGAGCTGTGAAGTGCGTGTACCAGGGACCCGGTACTTTTGAGAGGGGATTGCGAAAGATTGTGATGATTTTCTGTATGTCGTCATTCGCGTTTTGCCTCGTCTTAAAGCCACCAATAACAAACTCAAACTTACGACGAGCACCCAGAGGGTGGCTAGAGCCCCGAGGGCAAGGTAAAGGTTTACACCTTTCAATAGTTGTAGTTCCATTGTGGGACGAAAAGGGTACCTTTGAGTGTGGAGAGGAAGAGAAGAATATACTTGACAGGCTGTGCCTACACCATCCCCATAAAAGACGGGGTGGGAGGAGCCTGATATAAATACAATGTGTGGCACCAAAGTTGTATCCAGGTTATATCAAACTAAGCGCCCAAACCTATAAACGCATGGGATGGGGCACGGCATTTGGCCGCAGAAATGCGAATCGCCCGTCATGTGGTTGGCTCGAGGTCACTAGGTAACTGATTTCGCCCTCGCGGCCGCGAAAACCGCGAACAAACAAGAGATGTGGTGGCAGGGAAACCCGGAAACAAGACCCAGCGCTAACTAGTTAGACTACTAACCCCCCCGGGACCCTACTAATCCCTACCACTGCCTGCTGCCAAGACGGAGGCGTCGATCGCTGGTGGCTTTTCGGATATCGATGACTTGGCATTTTCCACGGCCGATTACGGGTCCATGACAAGAGCAAGGCACAAAAAGCAGTCCAGACTGAGAAATAGCGTGGCCCCTGTACACGCGTCAACTACGTAACGATATGCTCAATGCCGTCTGGTGTAGCAAAAGCACTGCCCTCGAGAACGGGATTAAGGTGGTATGAACCCAAATCCGTCTGGTGTAGCAGAGCACTGGCCTCGAAAACGGGATTCAGGGTGGTCGTAATAAAAGCGGAAATGGTTATGAATCCCGACTCTCCCCCAAGGCTGTCAGATATCAATTTTAGTGGCGGGCGCAGAATCGGAGCCGACGCCACAGTACGACGCCACTTTAGTCAACAAGTGCTCAGATTATGTGTAACCACGATTTGGGTCCAAACTATTTGAAAAGAGTATTGCTATTCGCGCGGAGCTATTTTGCTATTCGCGCGGAGTCACGTGCGCATGATAATTGGATTTTTAAAGGTACCTTACTTTATAAGCAAATCACATATAAATTAGAAGTATCTTTAAAAACAGTGCTATATTTGATTTTTTCTAGCTGCTGCTGCCACTAACACCACCACCAACACCACCTTCCCCGCGCCGCCACCGCCGCCGCCGTTAATTGAAGCTCTTAACACTCGCTAATTCGCTCAAAAAACGCATTTTCGCTGATGTGTGCACAACCGGCCGGATAAAGGGTTCTTCCGGGCCAACGGCAGCCTTTATCCAGCCTTTATCCAGC
>JAEIJG010000605.1:0-22953 GCA_037289395.1 Beauveria scarabaeidicola
TTTTTTTTTTTTTTTTTTGCTCTCCTTGCTGCATATATTGATTTTTTCCGCATCTCGCATCTCGCATCGCGCCTCATCATTCTATACCGCGTTCAATATTTGTGCTATGCCGCCTAAAGCCGGATCCGGATCCGGATCAAGCAAGCCCTTGATTGCAACCTCGGCCGTGTATAAATACGTTGCTGTGATCGACGATCCGAGATGACCTACCAGCAAGCATTCACTTTCAAGCTACTTCATCTCCTCAGGCCTTGTTTCCTTGGTTGAATCCATTCTCTCAAGATTAAGCCACAGTTTTCGCACTTTCCAAAAGGAAGCAGCAACCGTTGATTCTCCAGCCACCTCACACACACATCCAAGTTGACTCAAAACGTCAAGAGACAATTCTTACATTGAAACCTACATCCGTCCCCATTCCTACCCCAACCCGACCTTTTCAACGCCTCCCAACGTTTATTCTTCCCCAGTTCAAACAAGCAACAAAACATGACTTGTCACGTCCTCGTCGCCATCCTGGCCGCCGCCGGAACCGCCCTCGCCACCCCTATTGATGTCCGCGACGCCGCCGCCCAGGAAACCTGCACCACCACCGCCATGCGCGCTATGCAGTACACCTGGGGCCCGGCCTCGACGGTATGGACCTCGACCGCGACTGCCACGCAAGAGGTCGACTGCGGCGGCTGCGACGCCGTCGAGACGTCGTACTGGCCCATGGGACCCGGACCCGTCGTCTTCTTCACCACCACGGTCACGGCCGCGACCCCCTCGACGACGACGACGCTGGTGTGCAGCAGCACCCCGACTGGAGATGCTTAAAGCCACGCAAGCGCAGCAGCAGTAGTGGCGGTGGCGGTGCGGCGACTTGCAACTTACTTGGGGCGCTTCTGAATCACTGACTTCCGGGGGGGGGTATGCGCTGGTCAAGACTGGGAATAGATGCCAAGAGTTTCGCGGTTGAACAAGGCAAATGAAAATAAAAAAAGCTTGGGAAGCATTCGCTATGAATAAAAGGTATCATTAGTTGAACATATTATAAGCACCAGGCCATATACCTCCTAGATAGAATGCAAAGCTATCCTTCTAAACACCGTGTCTATGCTGTTTCCTATTCCTGCCATGCCAACATCAATGTCTTGCGTTGTTTACACGTCAGTGAATTATGCCATTCATCAACCCTCGTTATCAAGTCTAGACAGCCACGCCTATTTCGCTATTCTCCTTTTCCACTCTCCGTATCCGTACCTCTATCCTGCTTATCCCCCTCTCCCGTCTCCCTCCCATCTAGCCACCCCGGCGGCGGCACCGCGCTCTTGGCCAGCAAATTGCGCGTCACCTCCACACAATACACCATCGGCCCGCGCTCCGCGTCATGCGTCCGGCCCGCCTCGACCCAGGTGCGCATGTGCGCGCGAATCTCCTTGTTAGACGTCAGCGTCACCACGCCCTCGCGCCACCCGTGCATGTACGTGCTCAGCTTGGAGCTCTTGAGGCGGCCGCGGCGCGCAATATCCAGCGCCACGCGCGGCAGCGTCCCCTCGTCGACGACGACCCGTCGCACGCGGTCCTCGTCCCAGCGCTCGTCGGCCGGCAGCACCTCAACGGGGAACTGCACGTCGGCCGGTAGGGGCCGCTCCGAGAGGGCGTCGAAGCGCGCGCGGGCGGCCGTGGTGGTGGTAGCTACCGAGGGCACGCTCCGCTCGGCGGCGTGGTGCGGCGGCGGCACGAGCAGGCGGCCGCGCGCGCGCTCCGTCTGCGTGCCGACCGTGGCGAGCATCTCGTGAAAGTGCTCCGCGGCCTCGTGCGTGCAGACGAGGCGACGCCCCTGCAGGAGCGGGTACAGAAGCGGCGCCATGACGCCGTCGGGCCGCGCGTTTTCCTCTTCAATCTGCGCGCGGGTCGTGCGCGACTGCCAGGCGCGCGGCTCGAGCCGGAGATGGGTGAGGTCCGAGATGAGGTCGACGAGCACCGTGTGCTCGAGGTTGAGCGTGTCGGTGAGCGGCACCTGCAGGCTCCCGCTGCCGACGAGCCTCCGTATCGCGTCGTCGAGGCGTGCCGCCGGCCGCGTCAGAAACGCGCTCGCCGCGTCCTCGACGACCAGGTCCACGCCGGGGTCGAGCCGCGGCAGCTGCTCCAGCAGCACGTCGACGTCGAGCTGCGCGCCGCGCGCCAGGTTAGGCAGCACGAGCCGTATCCTCGGAATCCGGTACTCGTGGCGGTTGCGCCTCGCCGCGGCGACCACGCGCCGGACCTGCTTCACAAAGGGCATGTCCTCCCACTCGTCGGCGTCGACCGCCTCGCCGACCGCGTGCTCGCCCCACGACCACCCCGCGTCCGTCATCTGCCGCGCGAGTCGCTCCGCGTTGATCCAGCGGACGTCGACCCAGCACGCGCCGCGGTCCACGACCGCCACCTCGGTCTTGGCCTGCTCCCGGATCGCGCGGTGCAGCTGCGCCTTGTCCGCCGCGTCCGCCTGCGGGCCCCCGCGCGCGAGGACCGCCGCGCGCCGCGTCTCGCGCGCCGAGCCCTGAAACGTGCGCTTCACGGCGACGAGGTCCACGCAGCGCCGGAGCGCCCGCCACCGCGTGGCCCCGTGGTACGCGCCCGTCGTCCGCGGCTCGAGGCGCTTCCACAGCGCGTCGAGGTCGGCCCTGCTGGCGTGCGGCCAAGAATCATGCTCCTCGTCGTGGTGCTGTGGTGGCGGCGCCGGCGGCGCTTGCCGTAATGCCGGTTCCTGGAGAATGGCCTCGATGGCGCGCACGTCGCAGGTGAGATCGCGCACAAAGGAGACGAGGCCCGTGGCGTGTACTGACTTGACTTTGGGGGCGAGGGCGGCGAGGAGCGCCTCGAGCTCGGGAATGCAGGGCCGGGCAGCGTCTAGCTGCGTAGTTGCAAGGTCGATGAGTTTTTGGCGACGCAACGTCATGTCGTCGTCGCTGCGATCGTCCTGGCTACCGTGGTCGTCCATTGCCAAGGTCAGTCGCTGTCGCGTGTGCTTTGGCTGCTGGCCATGCCTAGCTAGGCGCACAAGTTGACCTCGGGGCTTCTCTGAAGGTCTTGGCCAGGCTAGTTTAGTTTACCGAGTCTTCTCGCGTTTTGGAGTTTGAGGACGGATGTCGTTGGAAAATACGTTCGCCCTAGGTTTAGTAGGCCTACATGGAGCCCTTTTAATTTGCCTCTTTAGGTTCGCTACCCTATAAAAGTTTAGTTGGTTTATTAGGCGCTTTGGGGGCCTTTTCTCCGCCGGGTAATGACTGAATAGTCGCTACGTATATGAGAGACTGTGCAAAAAACGTATTCCAAGACTGATCAACGGTTGTTGTGAATGGGAAAGGCTCATGTGCGGATGGCTGCCTAGCCAGTGCTTCTACACTGTGCAGTGCAGTGCTTCTACACTGTGCGGTACACGTTGGGGGGCTGCAGTTCACCCAGGTCAGCCGTCGCATAAACAGTGTCCTGCATGACCAATCGAAACCACAGGCAGTGAAATGCCTCATAGGGCATGTGTCAGAAGAGGAAGAAAAAGAAAAAAAGCGCAAAATTGAAATTCTTTTTCGAGCAGGATAATTTTCCTTTTTTCGGTCGAGGTAGACCGCCGCGGCACCTCATTGTCCGACGACAACGTCTCTGGTCCAAGTCACCCCGCGAGAGAGGGGAACGTCTACGTCCAACGTTGCATAAATGGCTCTCAGCGAGTCCGAAACGGTTGAATCAAAATTAGATGAATGCAAAGAAAGGATAGAGGTGTTGTACAGAAACGATATCGGTATTTACCGGTTACGACTTGGGTTGCAAGAGGTTTCTGGTGTACCATGTGTGCTGCCATGCATTAATGGATCCCGCAACTTGAACGGTCAAAGCAAACGCACACTAACTTTAAGTTAGTAAGCACGGAAAGGAGAAGAAAATGAAAAATGAAAAGGAAAATCTGCCTAAATCTGCAAGGCACTATCGGATACGTAGGCTGAAAATAATAATACTAAAAAATTAAAAATTAAAACTCCCAAGGACATGGCTTTTTGAAACCCTCTGGCATCATCTTGCCAAGTTTGGGCAGCGGCCGCACACTCGACTGCAGGCCCCCCTCCTCCTTGGGCATCACACCACGTTTTGAGCCCAAAACCCTCGCTAATCATCACAAACGACATCGGCGTACGGGGAAAAAAAAAAAAAAAAAGGTAGCCAGGCTTGGCAGGGATATTCTAGTTCGGGTACGCTCTCCAGAGTCCCGCGGATGCATTAATGTGTCAAGTTGTCAACCAACATGTTGCCGACGCCAGACCCGCCCCCTCTTGGTGAGTCAAGCCTCGCCAACGATTCAAGTCACAGAGTTTGTAGTTGCATTCCCCTTTTGAAGCCCAAGTAAAACTTGTCCAAGCCGGGGGTTTTTATTTATTTTTTAATTCAGCGAGTCAGTCAAGTAACATTGTATCTAGTAATGCACTTTTTTAAAAATAAAAAAATAGACGTGTAAAATGTGCGGGATCCAATGGTCACGCACGTGTGCCAGACTACGAGTCTCGATTCCGGCAAACTACAGCTGTACTCGGTACAGACATTCTCACCCCACACACCACCACCACCACCACCACTCCCCGTTGCCTGACTCGGAATTCCCTTTGTCGGGACCGGGTCGGTTGTTTTGTTTGTTCCTGCCGTGTGGGCCGACGAACTTGTCTTGGTCGCTCTCAGCGCTCGTATGGCAACGCATTCCAGTTGGCGACATGCGAGCGCCACGTCAAAACACGTCTTCACACTACACACACTCTGGAGCTACCAATAGGCAATGCAAAACCACAATGAAAAAATCAAATCACACATTCACTGACATCATGGTACGGATGTTGTGTTAAAAGACATTTGTAAAAATAAAAAATAAAAAAATATGTATCCAAGAACAAGGTGTGCCATCTATACGACGGTAGACTAGGTATCCGCGTGCAAGAACCTAGCTGCCTTTGCACACCCCCCACGAACCGTCAAAAGGATTTCCATAAAAATGGTGCCCAAAAATGAAATAATAAAAAAGACGTTGCCAACACACCAAACGCCACTAGGGCGTCTTTGCCCATCATAACCATCTTGTTGCAAAATGGAAAAGAGGCCATGTCAGGTCAAGATCCAGCCTCGAGGTATCTGAAAACAAAGAAATTGCCAGCCAACACTCATCATCGAAAAGTATTTAGTTGACCGTGACGGTGAGGGCCAGAGGGCCGGGCATGATGTTGCCGCCAATACCATCCAAATCCTCCATGCCATGCAGGTAGGCGTTATCGCCCCCGCCACCGGGGTAAACGGTAGAGCAAACACCTTGGCCGCAGACCTTCAGGCCCGGGATGTTGAGGCCATACTGGCCAGAGACAATAGCCGAGGCGTCAAAGCCGGACCACTTGTTGTTGGACTCGTTGCCAAAGTCGGCCTCGACCCAAGTGCTGGCAAACTGGCCAAACGACGTGGTAGGACACTCGCCGGGCCCGCAAGCGCAGCCAATCTGCGAGTTGCCGTCGACGGCAATGTAGGCCTCGCCATTGCCGGGGAGCTTAAAGTCTAGAGCCTGGTTGTTCTTGAAGAAGCCGTTGATTTCACCCTTGGGACCTATCTTGTTCCAGCAGGAACAGCCCTCGTCGGAGCCGCCGTTGTTGATAAACTTCATCGTGTAGTCGTAGGCGGAAACGGCGCTCTTGTCAATCTCCATGATGTTGCAGCCGAACTTGTCGGCGGTGCCAGTGTTGCCGGCGTAGGCAATCTGGGCAAGGGTGGCGCGCTTCTTGTTGCCGTTGCAGAAGGGCTTGAAGCCGGAGCCGGAGCCAGAGCTAGACGAGGCGACGCTCGCTTCAGGGGCCGAGGGGGACGGGGCGGCGGTGGTGGCGGCGGGAGCAGGAGCCTCGGGGGCGGCGGGAGCAGGCCTCTGGGCCATGACGAACTCGCGGCCCACGACGGAACGGTGAGCGTTGTGGTGAGCATGGCGGCTGGGGTGAGCAGAGGCGCCCATGGCGGCAGCCAGGACCATGGTGGCAGAAAACTTCATCGTGTCGAATTCGTTAGGGAAATCGCAGCGATTCTTTTTGCAATTGGATGTTTGAGAGAAGGGCTGTTTGTTGGGTGCTGGTATTCGCAGAATACTCGGTAGGCGACCAAATCAGAACGTCAAAAAGGTTTGTCAAGGAGTGTGATGCGTGAGCGATAAGCGCGTCAACGAGGAGATATAGGGAGCGTCGGGGGTTTTGTTAAGGAATGAAATGGCGTGGCCTGTGGATGAGTCTGTCGTGAAAGAAGAAGGAAGGGATGAGGGAAGAAAAGGAGCGTGGAGGGAGATTGGGGCATTATTAAGGTGAGAGCAGGGGTGAGAGCGGGAGAGCGAATGCCAGGCCCCCAAGGTTGGCGCCAACTTGGGGGGCAACTTTGGCCCCAGCGCACACAGCGCCAGCAGAGTTTGTTTTGGGCCGCCGGATGCGTTGGCAACTTGGCACAGGCAGGCATACAGGTACCTTGCAGGGCCACAAGAACGCACATCACATTGTGAATTGGCGCCCGAAAACAAGTACTGGTGATTGGGTGTAGTGGGTTGCAGACCAGTCATGCTGAGCAATTCATGGACCAAGCGGTCTGCATTGTTGCTTCGGAAATACCTCCAGGTACCGGTGAGCAGGTCGTCAGGTACCTACCTACCTGGCAGGTGGCTCCCAGCAGACCATTTGACATGCAAACAGGTCGCCCCCCAAGGGGGGAACAAACAGGGTAACTACTAGTAACTACCAGTAAATGCAAAGAAAGAAGGTCAGGGCCCGCCAGGCACAGATGGGCCGCTATTGGCTGGGTTGTCGGGTGGAGGGGCGGGCTACAACGCGCCATGGTGGGGCCCACAGCCATTTAACAAAAAAAAGGAGGCGGAGCCACAGCACAACTAGGCCCACAAAGACTACAACAAGTCGTCGGTCCCAACTCCCAAGCATTAAAGTTAAGCAGATGCTGTGGTTTGTGGTTTGTCCCGCATTGTTCACAACAAAAAGCCCCCGACCAAGACACGGACTTGTGCGCCGAGAAGTAGTCCGTCTCCATCGTGGCGCTCCATCTGTGGTAGCTTACTTGATAGCTAGGTCTCTACTGGGCAACGGTGATACTGATAATCCCCACAGACGACACAACAGGCACAATATCACAGCAGGGCGATGCGCTGGTCAGCGGCGTACACGCGCTGTACCTTGACCCCCCTCTTTGTGCCACCGAGGTCACCTTTGCGCCCAGGCACCGACAACATCTAGAACGCCCATCGATGGAGATGGAAACATTGAAACGAGGGAATTTTCTTCTTTATACGTACGTCTTTCTTCTCTATTTTTCGATACTTGTAGATGCCAGATCTGAGTCGCGGGTGCCTTATCTTTGTCACGCCCTGTCACGGAAGACTCGGCCGTGGATTGGTCCAACGCAGCAAGCAACGTTGCGGTCCGTGGCCTGCATGTTTCTCACTGTACGGAGTACTCGCTACGCTAAATAGATGGCTGGAAATAAATATGAGTATTGCTATTCGCGCGGAGCCATTTTATAAATATTTGTAGAAAGCGTTTCGACAGTGAGAGTCGACTGTCTCGGCAGACGCCTTGCCTGGCAACCTGGTGCCTGGCTTCAAAACCACCCAATTCTGGTTTATTAGTTACTGGTATTTCGTAAGCTCGGCCCGTACTAATTACATTACGTAGCGTTGAGAGCTTTGCCGTAGCGTTGCCGCCAACGAAAACCAAACAAATCAGACACAATAAACATGCACAAGATACAGCCCCGCAGCAGTTCTATATTCTTTTTCTTTCTGAATTATTACACAAAACCTCCGGGGTCCGTCGCCAAGCCCCCAGGACACCACTTTAGCAACTTTGACAAAATGCTGACGCGTGTCAGACACGTGACCCATCGACCGTTCTAGACCACGTCTATCACGGCCACCGTCAATCCACCCCTGGCCCACCTGCCAACCTGCCAACCTGCTCCGTTGCTCCGTTCCGTTTTGCTAGTCTCCGTCAGAAACCACAAAACGGCGAAAAATATCAAATCGACGACGAAAAAGAATTATTCATACAATGCTTCTTTGGCGAAATGCCAGGCGCCCGAGCGTACAAGACGGAGTAGCTACCCACCGCCCACCAAGCCATCTCCGGTCCCAGACGTCTGATCTGCGCCGATTCGAGTCATCAAGCATCATGTACTTGCGTTATTTTTCACAAGTACTTTCACAGGGACAAGTATCAAGGTTACTAGCATCTTTTGAGCAAAACGGTCTCGACCTTTGAGATTTGTGCAAATCCTTTCTAATTTCATCCAGAAACTTCTCTCACCTTGTGGGCATCTACTCGCCCTCCTTCATGTGTCAAGGGAAACCCAAAGAATAACTAGTGAAGAGAAGAAAACGACACATCCATGTCGACTCGTGCCGAATTCTGTGTCGCGGCTCATCTGCTCCCCTCCCTTTGTATACCTAGCCAAGCTTGACGCTAGCAGCAGCATCCAGCCAAGAGGATCAATACTATTACTGGAGAATGTCACCAGTCCTTTTGGCCCGTCTTTTGCATCCCTGTGTGTTCACGAGGGGAAAAAAAAGGATCGACATTCTGTGGATGTTGTACTGATACTGAGTACTCCGTAGAGAAAACTTTTCTATACCCTTGGTCATTGAGCCATGCTACTGCCTTCCTTGTGAAAGTATATATCAGAGGATTCAATAGAGCATGCATAGA
This sequence comes from Beauveria scarabaeidicola, assembly GCA_037289395.1. Taxonomy (NCBI): domain Eukaryota; kingdom Fungi; phylum Ascomycota; class Sordariomycetes; order Hypocreales; family Cordycipitaceae; genus Beauveria; species Beauveria scarabaeidicola. The sequence goes on from JAEIJG010000605.1 coordinate 8,727, forward strand.
TACTCGCAGGAATATTGTCCGAGGCATGCACACCTTCTTCCTGTCCCGCATCCAAGACGATATGGGAAAGCCACTATAAACACCCTCTGTTGACATGCCGCATACTATTGTTTATAGCTACCTGTCAAATGTCAACTGTCCAATCTGTATAGGAAAAAGGGGATTGCAAAGTGGATGCCATCATTTGCAAGCAAGCCACCACGGCACCACCCACCATTCAATACGTCGCCACCGGCCTGACCTGAACCGTCTCTAGAGTCTACACAATGGTTCCTCCGCGGGCCCGTCATCCTACCCTGCATGGCACCAAGCAAGGATGCTCCCATCATGAAAAGGCAGATCTACAATATCAAAGAGTGTAAAAAGCCCACAATGGCCAATGTCTCTCGCCTCTGCATGCGCACACGTAATGCTCTCGTCGATGGCTGTGCACGATCATCATCCGATGGCAGCCTCCACCCGTCCGTTTCCCCCGGGTCCCGGCGCCGCTCCTGCCGGGGTCTCGTTTCAGAATACGGGACCGCCTCAGGGTTTCCTCCCATGTTCTCGGCGCTTTGCGTGCTGGTAAAAACGAAATAGATTATAGTGGTACGCGTAAGCATGGCAAGTTGCGGCATGCCTTCCCCTTGCCAACTTATCATGAATAACGGGGCCAGTATGTACTGTATAACCGTTGGCAAGGATGATTAATCAATTTCGGCGCCCTCGGTTTTCTTGGTGAGCCGATATCTAAGCGGATGGGCATCCAGGGATTCTTCCTGAATCTTTTGCACCCAAAATAGACCTTCCTTGTCTTACGAATATTGCACGCGCTGGGGGCTGGAATATCAGTACGGATAATACGGATAGACAGTCTATAAAAAGCCACTGAATAGCCGCAAGTCGCTCATGGCTCCATCAGTAAAAAAAGGAGAGAAAATGACGCCTGCATCAACGTCGGGCCTAGAACGACAAGTCGTGGCGGCCGGTGGCAAGGCAGCGCAGTTTCTCATCATCCTAGCTTTCTACTACGAATCTCTTCAGTAATAACTCGGACGAGCTGCTCAGGGATCTCTTCCACTCTCCCATTAAACACATCACCCCATTCACAAACAAAACAGCGCCACGCTCATTTACGTATACCCCAGGTCATAATGCTTTCATTTTTTGTTTGGCTTCGTAAACGGACTAAAAAAAAAAAAAAAGGTCGTAAATACATTTGTTCCCTCTAGCAACGCTCTCGCCATAATCTCTTTTAAAAGTAGCTCCTCATCGCGTCCTCGTAGCCCGTCCCGCCCTTGAGATCCCTGCTGAACCTCGCATGCACTTCGAGCACCTGCAGCAGGTGCTTCATCCCGAGCGTCTCCTCTTTACTTATAGCGAGGTCCTGCGCCGACGAGACAATGTTTTTAATCTCGCGGCCGTTGAGATCCTGGCGCACCAGCCGGCTCAGGTCCTCCTCGGACAGCGCGTCGACCTTGAGCTTGCCGAGCGCGCGGATGCGGTCCAGGAACATGTTGAAAATCTTGCGCTTCGCTTTCCCGTCCAGGTTGTCGTACCGCAGCGCAATGTGGATGCGCGACTGGAACGCCTCGTCAAACGTCTCGACCCGGTTCGTCGTCAGGAACAGGATGCCCTGGAAGTACTCGAGCTGGCGGAGGAAGATGCTGACGAGCGCGTTGCGGTGGACGTCGGACACATTGCGCTTCTCGAGAAAGACGTCGGCCTCGTCGAGCAGCAGCACCGCGCCCCAGGCGTGGCAAATGTCGAGGATGCGCTGCAGCTCGGCCTCGAGGTAGCGCGAGTCGGTGCCGAGCTCGCCGGCCGACACCATGTAGAGCGGGCACTGCAGCAGCTCGCTGATGCCCTCGGCCGTCAGCGTCTTGCCCGTGCCGGGTGCGCCGTGCAGCACCGTCACCAGCCCCTTGCCCTTGCCCTGGATCACGTCGTCAATGGTCTTGGACGCGTTGCTGCGCCGCGACGTCACCAGCGCCTTGATCAGGTCCTTGGTCTCGCGCTCCAGCACCAGCGAGTCCCACGCCTGGTCGTTCCACCGCACCGGCCCAACGTTGGTCACCGTGAACTCGAGCCACTGCTTCTCGGCAAACGCGAACCCCAGCACCACCGGCGACGCCAGGATGTAGTCCTCGTCCGTCAGCGCCCGCGGCAGCTCGTTGTCGTCGCTCTTCTCCGACGTCTTGTCGCCTTTGCCCTTGCCGTCGGTATCAACGCCCGAGGAAGAGGGCGTAGCCTTGCCGCACGAGTCGGATGATTCTCCCTTGGCAGTCGACGAGGCCTGCGTCGTCGCCCCGCTGCCGTCCTCGAACACGGTGGTGAGGACCTCGAGCTGTCCATTGTCGCTGTTGTAGGCGTCTGACCCGCACGAGCGGCAGTCGGAGTCGTCTTCATCGTCGGACATGCTTCCTGGAGGCAGAGAACCGTTTGCCGCATGCCCGAGCGGCGACAGGTGGTAGTTTGGGTTGATGCGCCGAAACGTCTTGGTGTCGACCATCATCCGGCTCTGCTGCACGTTGAATTTGATAATGCCGTGCTTCTTGCTCTTGAGGTACGCCATGCCCGAGTAGCTCTTGTAGTGGACGCCGCGCAGCTCGACAAACTTCTTGCCGCGCTCCGTGAGCTTCCGGCGCACGCCCTCCTCGTCGCGATGGAACCGGAGCGGGTAGCACGGCAGGCTGGTAATCTTGCGCGCGCCGCGAAACGACCCAATCTCCTCGGCCAGGCTCCCGTAGCCAAAGTTCTTGCCGTCGTACTCGAAATACTTGCCGTCAATGTGGTAGAACTCGCCCTTTTGCATGTTTGCGTGCCGCTCCACACTCTCTACGCGGAACACGCGCGGCTCGTCATCGTCGCCGTACGTCGTCGTGTATGCGAGGGACTTGGGCTTCCAGAGAGCCCACAGAAGCTCAAAGGTGATGAGGCCGCTTCGGAGAAGCGAGTCAATTTGGCGCTTGATTTCTGCGTAGTCCTTTTTCAGGTACTTGAGCAGCACCTTGAGATGCACAATCTTCAAGTCCAGTTTCTTGCCATTCTTTGCCCGCTCTCGCTTCGAGTCTCCGGTTGGCTTGACATTCTTTAGATGTTTGTAATGCGCGCGTAAATCATCCATGTACAAGAAGAGGAAATCGGGATCGAGCTTCGGGATCTCCTCGACAAACGTTACTCCTTTGACTTGTCCAATCGTCTCCTTGAGACACTCTCTCAAAAGTTTGCTCCTAACATCGACAAAAGTCTGTCGATACCTGCCCTGCGTGTCAAAGGTTCTCCGGACCAGAAAGATGTTCTCCTCGTCATCCTCGTCCTGCGACTGCGCGTCCGTCGTGTCCCGTATCTTGAAGCAAAGCGCAGAGGAATCCCATACAAAGTCGACGCGGCGAAACGATGGCTTCCCGTCTTTTTTGGGGCGAGGCTTGTTCTTCTTCTCTTCTTCAACCTCAAATGGTATCCCGAGTCGGAATGCACGGCGTCGGCGAACTGCAGGACTCTCTTGCTGGGGAGGCGGAGGCGGAGGCGGTGGCGGCGCTGTCGTCGACGGTGCAGGGGCTAGGTTTTGTGGCGGAATGACAGCCGGGGCGATGAGAGGGCTGAAGGCATACTGATTGAAATTCTGCATGGGATACATGATGGGATTCGGGGGGAACGGGTTGATTACGGTTGGCTGTAGTGCCACTTGCACTTGCTGCTGCAACTGCTGAATTTGTCGACGAAGATGCTGCACTTCCTTGTCCGTGTCGCTTCCGCTCTGCCCTTCTTCGCGAGATGCGCGAGTGTCGCCCTCCCGCTCCGATTCAGAAGACGAATCCGAGCTCAGGACCGAGTCACTGTCGTCTTTGGAGCGCCGCTTGTTGCGCCTGGAGGTGGATGACTTGGCTAGCTTTCCTGAAGCGACTTTGCGGATGCGACGGCGACGAGTATTTCTTTTAGATTTCTTGTACGAGGATGAATTGCCAGACACGTCTGATTCATCGCTGCTCACATTATCCTCGTCATCGCTGGTATCCGAATCTTGACGGGCGGCCCGTCTCCGGAATTTTGCGTCTTTTCGACTCTTGCCTTGTTGCTTCTTCTCTCTGAGTCGATCAGAAACCTTGTTCTTGTTGTCGACAGTCGGCTCGCTTGTCTGGTTGACGGGCTCGGTGTCTTGGGTCGCAGGCGGGCTTGTTTGAGTTGGGCGCGGAACCGTTTCGGCGGCCTTGGTGTCCTCGACAGACCGCGCCGAATTACCCTGCTGCTCCATTTCGATGGCTTACTATCTATGCGAACAGGTTTATGGGAGAAGCTGGGAGAAAGTCGCAGCGGTAGCAACGTACGGCGAGTAACGGAATGGCGGCACTTGGCACTGTGAGGTAGATGCACAGCGCTGTTGTTTGACGGTTGTATTACGCTCTGGCAAACGAGAGGACATGGATGCGACTTGCGGGCGCAAACGGAGGGGAGGAAGAAATGAAGAGAGAGGAAAAAAGAAGAAGAATCGAGCCGTGTGCGGCTGCATACAGGCGTATTTATCATCGGAAGCAGGGTTGCATGCATTCACTGGAGCAAGGCGGCATCAATGATCAGGCAGACAGCCCAGGCAGCGGCGTGTCAAAGCTGTGTGATGTGGCTGACGGCTGGGCCCTCACCCAGGATCGACCTGCGTCCAGAAAAGGACGGTCTACGCAGCGGAATGACTCAGAGGGTGAGATACTAGAAGCTGAGCGGCCCAGGCTGGACGCATATTCGATGGCAGCGAAACTGATAGACTTGGTTCGAGGCAAAATCATTGGCTCGAATATGCCCATTGCATCCGGGGTATCACAGGGAGTGGCGGCGAGCGAGCGATTCCGGCCCGTGGATTGTCGCACAATGATTCTGTTTCCTTTTCTTTGCCAAGTCGGTCAGTTGGGTCATGTTCCAATAGGAAAATGAAGGATGCGGCGCCCGAGATGCGGCATGACACAAGAGAAGCAGATGCCATCACCGTGCGTGGTGTCGATGGGCTCGGCGGCCCGTAAGGCGTTTTAACGGTAACTGCCCGTCACTGCCACGTACACGGGCTGGCGTAATTTTTTTTTTTTTTTTGGACAAGTCACCTTGCAGGCAGAAACTCTGCTGACTGCTCAGTGCTGGTAGGTACTAAGGTTATTTAGGTAGGTAGGTACCTAGGTAGCCTTTGGGCGGAATACGGCAGTGCGCTAACAAGGGGTCACCGCTGGTTGCGTGGGTGTGGCCAGGCAGCCATCACGATTGTTGCATGGTGGCGTAGGGTCAAGAGGTCGAAAAGGGCAAGAGCTAGAAAAGAACATGCCATGGTTGATGGGTACTGGTAAGTTGTAACTAATATGGAAGTAAGTTGCAGCTCTTGTTAGTGGATAAAATTCGGTTTAACCGTCAACTGTTGGAAGCAAAGTAGCCAGCCCTAGTAACTACGGATAGTGAATGCCCTATGCACCGTACATTAGTACCTAGGTACCTTACTAATTCACGCAGAATCCATCAAAGCCGTCGATCGCTGACCAAGTACTGGTAGGTAGGTAGATGTAGCACGAGCCAACACCATCACTTGCCAAGCTGCATACATGTATGCCTCTTTATTGTATACAATTGTCCGACATAAGAAACCTTTCTACCTTGAATTTTCCCACGTAATTCCAGAGCGCGCCAGCTGCCAGCCTGCGCTGTGAATTCCCGCCTCAGCGCTGATGCTACATACAGTAATACCTACCAGTACACCAAGTTTGACCCCGCAAAGTTGAGTTGATTGAAAAGCTCCCGATCCCAAGCTTGTCCCATTTTGTTGCTAGCTAGTTGCAGATCCCGCCCCAAATCGTGCTTGCTTTCGTCATACTTCAGCTCGCCCTGGCTGGAAGCTCCTCTAGCACGTTTGGCTTGCAAAGCTTGTTCCGCTACGGCCTCCCCTCGCGTCCGTCCATCCTCTCCTCGCCTCTTCTTTCTCCTTTACCATTGCACAATTTTATCCCAAATCAGCTTCGTGACGCCAATTTTCCCTCTTCCCACCGTCACGACGAGCTTGGCCCGATTCACGGTCCTGTGGAAAATTCGCCGACTAGCTCGCCATGGCTTCCCGCCGCGACCTGCTCCACGAGGAGGAGCGCGCATGTACGTGGCCGCCTCACCGACAGCTCGGCTTCCTCGCATAATTTGGAATGGACAGATGAAGAACTAATCTCACTGGTTTATTTCTCGCACAGTGGTGCCGCCCCATGTCAGGGAGCGACTCACTTCCGCCATACCGGCTACCGACGTGACCAAAGTCTGCCTCCGCCTGCGTCACCTTGTCCAAGAATGCATCCCTTGCGAGATGGACGAAGCGCGCGTGACGACACCACATAGCAAAATCATCACCAAGCAAGTGCTTCAGGCCGCCAAAGAAGCTGGCGGCGAGTCTCATAGATCCTGTGTTGTGCGTAATCAACGGCGCGCGCGCCATAGTCCCCCCCCCCGCCTCGTTCACGTTTGCTCACTCAACTCGTCCAGGTCTATTCACTTCTCGTCAACCAGAGATGGTTTCGCCGCGAGGCGCTCGCCGAATTATGGGATGCCGGCCTGCATAACCTGCGAGCAGAGGCTTGTGGCGTCATTGCCAAGGCATTGTAGGATTCGCCGCCGTCGCAACAGTCTTTCCGCTGCTAACGAATTCATGTCCCAGAATTGAGTCCGAGGACGACACCCACTACCTCCTGCATGTAGTGTTGCTCCGACGATACTCGTTCATCGTAGACGGCAGCCCCACGACACCCGTCAATGTCATTGAAAAGGCTGTCGATTTGCACTCTGTGCGCGTCATTGGCTCATCTGGCTACCAGAAATGCATACGTTACCTATGGCGGGGATGGCTGGTGCAGGACGAAAACGACGCGGCCGTCTTTGTCGACTATAGAAACAAGGACAATCCCAACTTTTTCGTCCACATGGACCCCGATCGCATGCGAGCACCGCGGTACCAGAATGCCGCACAGCTTCTCTTCTCCCTCATCTATCTCGCCTTGTACACGGCCGCCATCAACTCGGTCAATGCCGGCGGCGGATTCGATGGCGCAGAAGTAGCTCTGTACATATTTACGATGGGCTTCATTTGCGACGAGTTGCTCAAATTCTACAAGGCCGGATACCAAATCCTCGGTTTCTGGAACGCCTTCAACGGATTGCTCTATTCATTCATCACCGTATCCTTTGTCTTCAAGATCATCGGGCTCATGCATGACCTCGATTCATATTACAGGAAAACCTATACTCGGCTAAGCTACAACTTGTTGGCCTTTATTGCGCCCATGTTTTGGTCTCGGCTTTTGCTCTACCTCGACAGTTTCCGATTTTTCGGCGCCATGCTTGTTGTCCTCAAGGTCATGATGAAAGAGTCCATGATCTTCTTTGCCCTGCTCGTCATCATCATTATTGGGTTCCTCCAAGCGTTCATCGGTCTTGATATTACGGAAAATAACGTCCTTGACGACGTGCCTTTTATTGTCGAATCGATGCTCAAGGCAATTATGCAAAGTCCGGAATTTGACGGTTTCGAGTCATTTGCTCACCCATGGGGCGTCGTGCTCTACTACTGCTTCACATTTGTTGTCATGGTACGTTGCCATCTATCAACCACCATCGCCCACGTGCTTACACCTGACAGATTATTCTCCTCAACATTCTCATTGCACTGTACAACTCGGCCTACGAAGACATTTACGAAAATGCCGACGATGAGTATCTGGCACTCTTTGCCCAGAAGACGATGCAGTTTGTTCGAGCCCCTGACGAGAATGTATACATTGCTCCTCTCAATCTGTTTGAGATTGTCGTCTCGGCCCTGACCGAGTGGTGGCTGCCAAAGCACGCTTACGAAACTCTCAATGACTGGATCATGGCATTCCTCTACTCTCCTTTATTAGTGGTGGCGGCCTATTTGGAGACAAAGACGGCTCACAGGATTCGTCAGAATCGTGCTAGGGGTGAGGAAGATGATGATGTGGTCCACGAATGGGAACAACTGGCGCACGAGGTTGATTTTGAAGCCGAGGGATGGATCAAGACTTGCGATTCTGTGCGACCAAATGTCGAGGACGACGCGGCAGTACTCGAAGTGAGGAAGCTTCGGTCAGAGGTAAGAGAGCTCAAGATGATGATTACCAAGCTAGTAGAGGAGCCAAAAGTATAGTCTAGGTGTCATGATAGCCGGCCATTTGTAACCGATGGCGGCTTTCTCTGTGTTCAATTTGATTATATTTCAGTCTCTCAGATCACCTGCCCAGTCTCGTTGTCTGTCCATCATGAAAGGTGCACGCCCTCAGTACTGTCAGCCGGAGGGAAGAATCTCCTGCAATAGCATATTCATTAGCATGCACTCAGTAACCAAGGTTTGCAGTAAACTCACGGGATGGTCGCATTGTAGGCATCGACGTCTTTTTGTAAAAACGTGACAAACACAACCTTTTCAAGCGGGCCGTCGTGCTCATCCAGGTACTCTCTTACCGTCCTGCACGCCACCACAGCAGCATCAACGCTGGGATAGCCGTAGACGCCCGTGCTGATGCCGCTAAACGCCACCGACCTGAGGCCGTTTTGCGCCGCGAGCTCCAGGCTGGAGCGGTAGCAGCCGCGGAGCAGCGGCTCGCTGACTCTCCTGCCGCCGTAGACGGGCCCGACCGTGTGGATGACGTGCGCGGCGGGCAGGCGGTGGCCCTTTGTGATGCGCGACTCGCCCGTCGGGCAGCCGCCCAGGGTGCGGCACTCGTCGAGGAGCCCGGGGCCGGCGGCGGCGTGGATGGCGCCGTCGACGCCGCCGCCGCCGAGCAGCGACTCGTTGGCCGCGTTGACAATGGCGTCGACCTGCAGCTTGGTGATGTCGCCGCGGATGAGTGCTGCGCACTGGTTGGCCGATGCGGAGGGCGAGGCGTCGGGTGTCTTGGAGAAGGCGGCGAGCTTGGAGTCGCGGTAGAGGGAGGCGAGCGAGGGGATCTGCTCGAGTGAGACGACGGAGGCGGCCATTCTGAGAGCCCTAGTCGGTATCATTCGTTGTAGGATATGCAATACTGATTTTTTGCCCAGTGTTGAAAGTCTGGGGATAATGGAATGAGCCGCGTTTGTGGATTAGTCGTCTGCTGGGAGGCGTTTGGGCTTGTAGGAACAACACAGCGCCCAACAGCTGGAGCTGTAGATCGCTTCCTGGAAAGCGAACCGCGCTTGAGGGGTGACTTTCAGGGTAGAAAGGTCGAGATTTAGAATAATAGCAATACTCTAGAATTGGTCAATTACCGTTCTGTATTGCAATACTCTTGATCATTGCCTACTACCTACACCACATACATAGATAAGGCATGCAAACGCACAGATCTAGATGCGCTTAATAAGGCCCCACCGCAACGGCCTGGCTTCGAGCCAACATCGCAAGTATTGATGGAGAAGAATTGCAGAGAATAATTTACATGAAAATGCTGAAAACCCCCTCGAGTTAATCTGCGAAGCAAAGTGAAAGTGACTTGATGGCGGCCCAGCAAAATAAGAAAACTAGGATAGAATGGCAACAGTAGAGCACGTTTTTAGGGAATGCAAAAATATGCCATGTAAGTCTGATTTTGTATTTTGAAAAATAATAAGACCACAACTACTTGAACAGAAAAAAGCATCTACTCAATATTGCCAGTCATCGCCATCCCATCTGACTCACTGGGTGCAACCCAAAGGAGGGGCAGTTCAGTCGTACATCGCAAAAAGCTGCCCCGCCATACCTAGGTATTCCGTCCTGCCCCGCAGCTTTTTCTTCCTTGTTGTCGCAACTACAAACACCCCCAAAGCCCCAGACTCTTGCCAAAAGACACTTGTCGGATTTTCGGCTTGCTTGAGCTCGACACTAGACCAGAAACCAATCGATTTCTGCGGCCGATCCTAGTCACCATGGCCGACGAAGCGACAAAGTCGATGGCGAAGCTTCAGCTCGACGAGGAGACTGGCGAGATGGTCTCCAAGGCTGAGCTGAAGAAGCGCCTGCAGAAGCGCGCGAAAAAGGCAGCCCAGGAAAAGGCTCGCCAGGAAAAGGCCGCCGCTGGCCCGGTTGAAAAGAAGGCGCCGACACCCAAGCCGGAGGAGACCCCCATCGACCCCGAGGCCATGTTCAAACAGGGCTTCCTCGACGACGTCTACAAGGAGCGCCCGGTCAAGAACGTCATTACGCGTTTCCCGCCCGAGCCAAACGGATACCTCCACATTGGACACGCCAAAGCCATTGCGGTCAACTTTGGCTTTGCTAAATACCACGGCGGCGTGACCTACCTACGATTCGACGACACGAACCCCGAGAAAGAGGAGGAAAAGTACTTTGACGCCATCCAGGAAGTAGTCAAATGGCTTGGTTTCGAGCCCTACAAGATCACATACTCTAGTGACAATTTTCAGAAGCTGTATGATCTGGCAGAGAAGCTGATCAACATTGGCAAGGCCTACGTCTGCTACTGCGAAGGTATATGATCCTGCCCTGAAAATACTGCTCCGGGGCTAATTCATGTTTCATGCAGACACCGAGATCAAGCTCCAGCGCGGTGGCGAAAAGGGTGCCAACCCTAGATACCGCTGCAAGCATGCTGACCAGACCCCCGAGGACAACCTGGCCAAATTTCGAGATATGCGCGACGGAAAGTATAAGCCTCGCGAAGCTTTTCTACGCATGAAGCAGGATATAACCGACGGTAACCCTCAGATGTGGGATTTGGCCGCATACCGCATAAAGACTGACACCCCTCACCACCGCACCGGTTGGGACTGGAAGATTTACCCGACCTACGATTTTACTCATTGCCTGTGCGATAGTTTCGAGGATATCACACACTCGCTCTGCACCACCGAGTTTATTCTCAGCCGTGTTTCGTACGAGTGGCTGAATAAGTCGCTTGAAGTGTACGAGCCGATGCAGAGAGAGTATGGACGTCTGAACCTGACGGGCACAGTGCTTTCGAAGCGCAAGATCCTCAAGCTGGTAGAGGAAAAGGTTGTTCGCGATTGGGATGACCCCAGACTATATACACTGATTGCCATCCGCCGTCGTGGTATCCCTCCCGGAGCTATTCTCGAGTTTGTCAACGAGCTTGGTGTCACCACAAACATTACGACTATTCAAATCCACCGTTTTGAGCAGAGCATTCGCAAGTACCTCGAAAAGACGGTACCACGTCTAATGATGATTCTCGACCCTGTTCCTGTCGTGATTGAGGACGCCGAGGAAATTGAGATTGACCTTCCTTTCTCTCCCAAGGATCCCAAGATGGGATCGCACAAAATCAAGTTCACGCCGACCGTCTACATTGATCGTTCCGATTTCCGTGAAGAGGATAGCAAGGACTACTTCCGTCTTGCGCCAGGCAAGTCGGTCGGTCTGCTCCACGCTCCCTACCCCATCAAGGCCACCTCCTTCACCAAGGACGAGGCTACTGGCAAGGTCAAGGAGATTCGCGCCGTGTTCGACAAGGAACTGAAAAAGGCAAAGACTTATATCCAGTGGGTTGGAACTGCTGGGTCAAGGAAAGTGGAGGCCCGCATTCACAACGCCCTGTTCAAGTCGGAGAAGCCCGAAGACGCCGAGGGAGGTTTCCTCAACGACTTGAACCCGGAGAGCGAAATCATCTACCCCGATGCTCTCATTGAGTCGGGCTTTGATGAGGTCAAGCGTCGCGCTCCCTGGCCTGAGGCGGCGGGCGAGAGCGCACTCGGCGTGGGTGGGCCGGAAAGTGTGCGTTTCCAGGCCCTCCGTGTTGCCTATTTTGTAAGTAACTATGCAACTCAATCTAACGTGATCCAATTTGCTAATTTTATATAGGCTGTGGACTCTGATAGCACCGACGACAAGATTGTTCTGAACCGCATTGTGAGCTTGAAGGAAGACGCAGGAAAGAAATGATTAGCAATGGTGTATTGGTGATAGAGTATCATGATACAGGATGGACTTGCATTGGAATGAGCGAAGTGAAGAAGGCTGAGCAACATGGCATTGGAGTTTGGAGTGGGCAGACAGATTCTGTAGGACATTGTCTGAAGCCGCGGCGGCTGGGAGATGGCTCTGCTACATTTTCATGCCGACGTGAACTGGTAGAAAGAGTGCCAATAAATAAAGTCACTTCCATTGCTTTCCTGTTGATCTTATTTTGAGAGATGTTTCTTGTTAACCGGAACGAAGCAATCATATTTATATGCAAAAGTCGGGACCTTTTCTAAACTCGTCTCCATGGCCACAGTAATAAAGCGTGGCTGACTGAGACTGGAACCGCGCTGCCGGCGGCGCGCACCGAGTGTAACCCCACCATGATGGCAGGCCGCGAGCCCGCCGCTTTCAGACATGGCACTCATTGATGGCGGTCTGCAGCCGCGCATGTCGGGTTCAAGGCCGTTGAGCTCAATGTTTATGTACTGACTTGATGTGTCATGAATACTTTGGATCGTCTAATTCTTTATCAATAAAAGCATTACAAGACAAATTTTCTGCTTTATTAGCCGCCCGCCGCGGGGCGCGGAGCAGCAGCTACCCCTCCGAGACTCTACCCCACCATACCTTATCCAAGCCCGGGGTCTTTCCCCTCCATGAGTCGGACAGAACAAATATCAGCGGCTGCACCCCCCTTCTGTTCCACCCTGCTTTCTTTCATAACCATCCGTCTCTCGTACTCTACCCGATACCCCTCAATTCGATCGACCTCTACATACACACACAACACACACACACCCATCATGACTACAGGACGTCTTGCCGGCAAGAATGCCATCATCACCGGTGCCGCTGGGTAAGCGGGGGAGAAGCAAAGACTCGGAACGCGGCCGCTAGACTCAATCGCTGACACTGTTGCTTCAATCAGAGGCATTGGTCTCGAGACCTCCATTCTCTTCGCCAAGGAAGGTGCCAACGTTCTCATGTCCGACATTTCCGCCGAGGCGCTCGAAAAGGCACGCGCCAAGGTCAAGCAGCTTGTGCCCAACGCCGGTCGCGTTGAAGTCCTGGTACGCAATTTCCCGCGCGCCCTTTGCTTTCTTTCTTTGGTGATGCATTTGCCTCGCGCGGAACCTGCCGCTGACAGACATTGCACGTACAGAAGTGTGACGTTTCCAAGGAGAGCGAGGTCAAGGCCATGGTCGACGCCGTCGACGCCTGGGGTGGTCTCGACATCCTCTTCAACAACGCCGGCATCATGCACGCCCAAGACGCCGACGCCGTCGACACGCCGGAACACATCTGGGACCTGACGCAGAGCATTAACGTCAAGGGCGTCTGGTTTGGCTGCAAGCACGCCGTGCTCTCGCTGCGCCGCAACAAAAAGACGCGCGCCTCCATCATCAACACGGCCTCGGTCGTCGCCCTCGTCGGCGCCGCCACGCCACAGCTCGCCTACACGGCATCCAAGGGCGCCGTCCTCGCGCTGACCCGCGAGCTCGCCATGGTGCACGCCCGCGAGGGCTTCCGCTTCAACTCGCTCTGCCCCGCGCCCCTCAACACCCCGCTGCTGCAGGACTGGCTCGGCGACGACAAGGCCAAGCGCGCCCGCCGCGAGGTGCACTTTCCGGCCGGCCGCTTCGGCGAGGCCGTGGAGCAGGCGCACGCGGTCGTCTTTCTGGCCAGCGACGAGGCGAGCTTCGTCAACGGTCACGACTTTGCCGTCGATGGCGGCATGACAAAGGCCTACGTAACGGCCGAGGGCACGGCGCCCGCGGCGCCGCAGAACAATGCCGGAAAGGACTCTCTGTAAATCAAGGAGAGCGGATTATATGTGATGCACGATGCGATTAGCTAGACACGAGTTTTGATGAGAGGTTGTCACATGCTTTGTTCTTCATACGACTCAGATATGTGGAAGGTAGCATGTGGTTATAGAAGACTAATTTCAAAAACCATGAATTCCCCTTCTTTTGTCGTGTACCCGTCTTACTTTTTCGTATTTCTTCTCTTGTTTATTTTCCCAACCTTTTCTCTTTTTATTATCTTTCCTGTCTTCTTACTAGATATTACCTATCACATGCTCTACTAATACAGCCGTCACGTAATACGCATTAAATAATCACGGGGTCGTTGTGAGGTTATTCGTCGATTCATTAGAATACAGTAATTGAAACGGTAAATAAAGTAAACATGAAAGCCTTGCATCCTACGATCAACCAGCGGTGCACCTAAACACTTTAGTCCATACTACACCTGACAATTCGTTGTAGATGTCTATTTTTTTTTTTTTTTGGTACAAGGTCGCGAAAGAAAGTTCACCCACCA
>JAEIJG010000606.1:0-22944 GCA_037289395.1 Beauveria scarabaeidicola
TTATATATTAAGATAAAGGCTTTATATTTAAATACCTTTAAATAAGCTAAGTTAAGGTATTAATTAATTATAAGATATTTCTATTTACCTTAATTCTCTTTTAGCTAGTTTTAAATTAGTTTAAGTAGTGTTTTTTAGCCTACTTATTACTAAGAGTACTTATTTAGTAGATAAATAGCTATTTAATAAGTAAGGTTTTAAAATTAAAGAGAGAGACTAGTTTATAAGTATAAGAGGGTTACTAATTCCTTTATTATATTACTAGACTATTCCTAATAGCCTCTATAATAAGAATAATTAGGGGAATTAAGCCTAAAGTTAATACCTTTAGCTTAAAGTAATTCTCTTTAAGACCTTAGGAAAGCTATTTTATTATTTATTAAAATAGTATATATATTAATATTATAGTATCTTTTAGTATTATTAATAAAGGTAAGAAGAGTATTATAAAAGCTAGTCTTCTTATAAAATATTATTATTATATAAAAGCCTATATATTAGTATATTACTAGTTATATATATTAATTAGAGTTCTAGATATTATTAAATTAGAATAGATTAACTAAGATAGTTATAAAAGGTATTTTTAAAAAGCTCTTTTTATAAGAAACTCTTAAAATAATTTTCTTAGCCTTTAAGGTATTATAAACCTTATAAGGGCTTAGTAAAGATTAACCTTTAACTTTAATACTAACTATATATTTAAGGGTCTAGTTAAATACCTTTATACTTAGGTAGCCTAAATAATTATATTAAAGGTTAACTAGACTTATTATTAATAACTTTAGGGCTCTTAATAATATAAAAGTGGCTTTTAAGATTATTTTTAGAGGGATTAGTAGCTATTAATTAACTTAATTAACCTTAAAGACCTCTATTACCTAGCCCTTTTACCTATAGTAGATAATATCTTCCTTAGTATTCTAGAAAAGGCTTTTCTTCTTTAAGGTATCTTCTAAGATAAGATTTTATACTATATTAAGGTAATATATTATATTTTTAAGTAAAATATCCTTACTATTATCTAGTAGAAAGTAGATATTATTAGTACTCTTAGCCTTAATAAGCTAATTAAAAATACTATAAATTTATTATTTATTTAGAGTTAAGTTCTTAAACTAGGCTTTATTATTAAAGATATAGTCTTAAGTACCTAAATTAAGTATTATAAAGTTATCTCTAATACTCTTAGAGGGCTAAATAATTACTATAAGGGAAGAAGGTAGTACCTCTTTATTTATAGTTTTTTATATTATAGTAATAGTGTCTTATATACTCTTTAGTACTATAATAATAGCCTTATTTACCCTCTCCCTAATAGAATTACTTTTAAGTAAAGTAGATATATTAGCTAGGTAGGTATTAGGGAGAATTATAAAGTATAACTTCTAATAGTTAGTAAAATCCCTAATTTAGTGCCTTCTACTATAGAAGCTATAAAATCCTCTCTCTTAAAGTAGATAACCTATACCTTTAGAGGTAGCTAAGCTATTAGCCTAGGCCTAAGCTTATTAAGGCTAATTCTTTAAGTAAAAATTAGTAATTATAACTACCTTAGTAATTAGCTAGTTTAGAATAGACTTAACTAGTTATTTTAGAATCTTATTAACTATAGTTATATTACTTTTTTAAATATTAGTTTAAATAATTTAGATAAAGAAGAGAAATTAGGTCTTAATAATATTAATAACCTTAGCTATAGTCTATTACTTAATAATATACCTTTAGATTCTTCTAGTCTTATACTTTTAAAGAGAAAGCTTAACCTTATAAGCCTACTTAGTTATTATAGTATTTTTAAACTTTTAAGTAAAAAGAAAGGCTTATATATAGTTAATTTAGTTCTTTTAAATATCTTATTCTAGTAACTTAATACTTTTTATAAGTTCTTAGTACTATTAGTATATATCCTTACTTTATTAAACTATATATAAGTAGTCTTTATATAAAGACCTTAAAAAGGTAGTCTTAAATATAAATAGAATAGTAATATAAGTTAAATAAAGAGCTATTTCTTTATTATACTTAGTAAGAATAAATTAAAGTTTAAAGTACTATAGATTAGAAGGTAATTAAGTTACTAGCTAGCTTAAGGGACTAGGTTCTAATTATACTATAGGTAATATAACCTCTAGTTATTTCTTAGTAATTATAAAGCTTAGAGAGCTACTCTCTCTATCTTATAACACTAGTATCTTCTTTAAGTATAGTCTACTACTTATAAAGGTATTAGCCTTAATAGAGATAAGCTAAGGTACTATTAATACTATACCTATAAGTCCTCTTACTAAGGAATAGTTAATAATTAGTATTTATAATATTATTATATTATTAAGGTTAATAAATTCTTAAATTTAAGCTTATTAAACTTAGTTTTTAAAGTCTTAATCTTAAATTTCTTAGTTATTAAGACTATTAAGCTTTAAAATAAATTTAATTTTAATATAAGCTATAATTAATAATTTTAAAGACTTCTAAAGATCTTCTTAATCTTTAAAAATAAAATAAGGTTTTTTAAATAAAATTTATAAAGATTTTAAATTTAATTTAAATTAATATATATTTAATTATAATTCTATAATTATAATAAAAGCTAGATTATTTAAATAATTAAAATTAAGTTAGTTAATTATTAATTAAGCTTATAACTATTATATAGAATAGTAATTAGGTATAGAAATAGTATTAATTAAGGAGTAAAAGAAGCTATAGTATAAGGGGGAATAAGGGACACCCTTATAGGGTGGGTATATCTTCTACTATATAATATTACCCCTATTATAGGTACCAAATCCCATGGGTCTGTCCCGTGACACCCTTCTATTTGACAGCAGATGCGTTATAGCTGCTCTAAATATACGTTAGCAGCTCCTTTTTATGCTCATATGGCATATGCCTGCCATATATAGAGGGTTATCCTACTACCTAACAGTTAGGTAACTACCTAGTGCTAGCTCTGGCGCTGCTGGCTCCCGGCGCTATTGACTCTGACGCTGCTGGCTCTGGCGTTACTGGCTCTGGCGCTGTCACCTTCAGGGCATATACCTCGTATATTCTAGGCATATGCCTTATATACTCTAACATTTTATAGATTTTAGTGGTAGCATATGCAACGCAGCTGCAAAGTATACTCACCGTCTTTGTGTTTTTAGCCCCACTTCGACCAAGGTTGAGGTTTGTTCGACCAAGTCTGAGCTCGTCCCCCGAGGGCCGAGATGACCTGCCCTAGATCCACCTGTCGAGCCTTTGCCCGCACGGAGAAAAGCCAAGCTACTCGGTCCAAACGAAATTCCAGGAAAGCAACTACATCAGTTGCCGTCGCGCAAAATCGCCTACACGGTGGTGAGGCAGACAGGGCAGACAGACAGTCGAGACAAAGCAGGCGCAGGAGCATTGAGGTACAGCACGACAAAAGCCGCTTCGCCGCAGTCCTCGCATCGCTATACTCTCGCTGTAATCACCAACTACAGTGCCAAACTCATTCCGCAGATTTCATGACATGTTTACAAAATGATACAGCACAAGGCAAAATAAATATACATGGCCTGCTCTGGTGCAACGTCCTAGATCTGCACCCGGCCCTCCCGCGTTCCACCATCCTCCATGGCCTCCTCATCCAACCATGATGGTCTCAGCATGGTCCGCAGGCTTGCCCGCCAACGGAGAGCGCATCTGATTTTCCATCAGCTTGCTAAACTCGCTGTCCTTGTCCGCCGAGAGCTCCCTGTAGTTTCCAATCTCGGCCACCTCGCCGTCCGCGTTCAACACAATCAGCAGATCCGCCTTTTCAATCGTCGACAGCCGGTGCGCAATGGAAATGGTCGTCATGTTGCCTTGAAACAGCTTGCCTAGCGCCTGATTCACCAGCGTCTCCGACTCGGCGTCGAGCGCCGAGGTGGCCTCGTCGAGCATCAGAATGTCGGGCCGCTTGAGCACCGCGCGCGCAATCGCCACCCGCTGCTTCTGCCCACCCGAGAGCTGCGACCCGCGCGCGCCGACTTGCGTCTGCAGGCCCTTGGGCAGGTTGTCGATAAAGGTGCAGTTGGCGACCTTTGCGGCGTGCAAAATCTCGGCCTCGGTCGCGCCGGGCACGCCGTAGGCAATGTTTTCGGCAATGGTGCCGGAGAAGAGCACGGGCTCCTGCGCCACCACTCCGATGCGCCGACGGAGCGACTTGACGCTGATTTGGGAAATGTCTTGCCCGTCAATGGTGATGGTGCCGGTGACGGGATCGTAGAAGCGCTGCAGAAGCGTGCCGATGGTGGACTTGCCGCGGCCAGAGGGGCCGACGATGCAGGCGTTGCTGCCCGAGGGAATCTCAAAGTTGAGCCCGTTGAAGATTTTGGCGTCTGGCCGCGTGGGGTACGCGAAATGCACGTCGGTGAACTTGACGGTGCCTTGCGCGGACGTGATGCGCGCGCCGGCGCTCTGCGGGATCCGCGGCTTCTTGTCCGACAGCTCGAAAAGCCGGTGGGCGGCGCCGGAGCCGCGCATGATTTCCGTGTACGTGTAGAAAAAGTCCATCATGCCCGTGCCGGCAAACATGGCGTACATGACAAAGGCGGTGAGGTCGCCCGTCGTCATAGCCCCAGACTGGATGAAGCTGTTGCCGACTGTCAGCATGATGAGAAACGAAATGTTGCCAGCCCAGAGCGTCGACGTGTAAAACGTAGACGTCACGATGCCTTCGCGTTTGCGCAGCGCAAACACCTTGCGAATCTGCTGGTTGTATCGATGCACCTCCTGACGTTCTCCGACGAATGCCTGACTCGTCTTGACGTTGCCCAGTCTTTCCTCGGCAATCTTTGTCAGCGTGCCGAGATTCTTTTGCACGCGCTTGCTCATCTTTTCCACAAAGCGTCCGTAGATGAGGGATCCGATAGCCATGGGCGGCAGGATCACTAGCATGAGCATCGTGAGCTTTGCACTGGTCCACAGCATGATTGAGATTCCCGCAATCGTGTTGAAAGTAGAGCGCAGAGCATACGTGACACTCGTAGTCACCGAGTCGCCCACAATGTTGACGTCAGACCCCAGTCTGGATATCAAGTCGCCCACGGGGTTGACGTCGAAGAATTCGGCATCCTGCGTGTAGGTGCGACGGTACAGACGCGAGCGCAACCTCGCAATGACGCGTTCGCCAATGATACGCATCATGATATTGCGCGTAAACGAGGCGGCCGAGCCGATTGTGAGCACCGTGCCCATGCCGAGGATGAACTGGGTAAGGGTAAAGGAGTGGCCGGCGACGTCGACGACGCCCGCTTTGCCAGCGGCATCGATGATGCGGCCCACGGCGTACGGAATAGTCATGGTAATCGTCGCCGAGACGGCGAGAAAGACGGTGGCGAGGCCTAGCGGCTTGGCCTCGGGCCGGGCGATGCTGAGGAGGCGCAAGAGACCGCCAGTGGAATTGTCCACCTCGGGCTCATTCTTGGAAAGCTGCGCAGCATGTTTGCGCTGCACGTCAAGCGTCTTGGCCTCATCCGCACCGAGAGCAGCATCGTCCTCGACGTCGTCTTTTTTACCGGCCTTTTCGTTCCCCCTTTCCGCAACCCCCTCCTCATGGCGCGGCGAGGTGCTAAACCATCTGGACACCCCGACTGCGGCGCGCGGTGCACTATTCATGCGGGCGACCACCACGGAGCATCTGACAACAAGACCAGTTGACCATGACTGTCGTCTTGTTGCGGGATTGGCCTGGAAATGGCATTTTTGACGCAATTGTACGGCCGTGTTTGTGCTGATGGATCGCGTGGCCGCCTGTGAGGTGTGCGGTCGCTGCAGCGCGACCCTACCTTGCTGGCGCGCGACCGACACGGTCCAAGGTAAAAGGCTGCACATGGTCGAATGAGATGAGGGTGATGATTAGGGTATCATCTTGATTTGGTACATGTCAACCGACATGAGTGTGAACTGTTTTGCAAGAGTCAACCGACGTCTGACGGCTAGAGTGGAAATCCCGTCATTCAACTTTTTTCGGGAACTAGTCCTCCAGCTGTGTGCCTATTTTTTTAGGCTTCAGCGGACTTTTACTGGGTGATGCCGCAGCACGACCCTGTCAATCAAGTAGCTCTTCCAAAGGAAAAGTCTGTTGGAATT
Source organism: Beauveria scarabaeidicola (assembly GCA_037289395.1). Lineage (NCBI taxonomy): Eukaryota > Fungi > Ascomycota > Sordariomycetes > Hypocreales > Cordycipitaceae > Beauveria > Beauveria scarabaeidicola. Next base: position 6,103 of record JAEIJG010000606.1, read on the forward strand.
ATTTTTATACATGATTTCCTGATCCAGAGCTCAACCCTTGTGCTTTGGATGGCATAGTCTCGTGTACCTCTGTGCTGTCCCCCCTGTGGCGACGGTATTTGCGCGCCATGTAAGATAGTCCAGCGCTCCAGATAATCAACGCTATTGAGCATCCAATCATTGCCCACATGCCACGCTGAGAAAAAGAAAAATAGAGTATTAGTATGAAATTAGTAATGAGTCCGCGAGTTGAACAGAAGGGGTAGAGATGGAAACTCACGATAAACCACGGCGCTCGCGAGGCGCCGTAGAATATGAGAATCCACCACGCATTGACAGCGTTGTTTCCTAAATTCATACCAGCCAATACCACGCCTCGGAAAACAGACGCTTCGAATCGCATGGCGTCATTGCACCAGGCGAAAAATGTTGCCTGGCATGCGTATACAGACCCAGCCCAGTAGTACGCCGCAAAGACGACCGAGGTGGACGAGGAACTGGTAGGGTTGTTGGACGCTACTAAAATCATGATGGATGTGGCAATGCCCGTAATGCCAATCCAGTAGCCGACGAGGTAGCGTTTACCACTGAGAAAATCCGTCAGCGTGGCCCAGAACAGCGTTGACACGATGCCCACGGCGGGCACGCCGGTCGGGTAGTCGTTGAGCTGCGCCTTGGTGTACTTGTTGACGGGATGCTTCTGCATGTACAGGGCCAGCAGCGCGTTGCTGCTAAACGACTCTGTCTCGCCCGCAATGACCCAGAGCATCACGAACCCCCACCAGTACCACGACGTGAGGACCTTTTTGACAAAGACGAGCGTCATGGGTGACTGGCCGTCTTCTGCCGCCTGGGGCACGCGCGACCTTGCCAGTGCCTTTTCCTCCTCTGTGAGGTAGAATGCGCGCGTCGTCTGCGGCGTGTCCGGGAAGAAGACGAAGCCGTAGAGCGCGACGGGCATGGTAATCAGCCCGTCAATGATGAAGAGCCAGCGCCAGCCCGCCAGCCCGCCGCGGCCGTCGAGCCCGCGGTTGAGCCCCGTCTGGATGAAGCCGCCAATCATGGTGCCGGCGAGGCCGGACGAGGTGAAGATGCCGCTGCGCTTGCCGAGCTCGCGCTCCGTGTACCAGGCGCCGAGGATGTAGTGCGTGCCGACAAAGGTGGAGGCTTCGCAGATGCCCTGGAAGAAGCGAATCGCCATGATGGACTGAGGGTTATGCGCCGAGGCGGTAACCATGGTGAGCCCGCCCCAGAGGACCATCATGAGGGGGAACCAGATGCGCGGCTTGACATAGTGCAGCGACAAGTTGGAGGGGATCTGCCCGACGACGTAGCTGTGGCGGTTGGCATCTGTTTACGAATCATGTATCGAGCGGGCGACTTACCCAACCGTGAAACAAGTATTTATTTGTGTGAGTTGGTCTCCGACAAAGCCGAGGTCGTCTTTCATGCCCGATACGTAGGCATTGTTCAGATTGCTGCGGTCGAGCTGCTTGGGGCGTTAGCATTGGTAAAACACAACGACGCCGTCATCACCGCAGCGACATACGTAGTTGACAAAGTAGCTCAGACAGCAGAATGTCAGGATGAAAAAGTCGATTTTCTGAATGAGGGCGCGTTCGCCCGGCTGATAGACATTGTGGAAATAATCCTTGATCCTGCCCCCCACGGCCATGATTGTGCAGTTGCGCAGCGCCTGCAAAGGCGGCCGCCGCGCGTCGTATGCCAAGCAAACCCGAAAAAGCGCACGCGACGACCCGTGTTGAGCTGGCCTCTGTCGATAGAAAGTATCGGTGGCAGAAAACTGTGCAGACTCATTGAGTTGTGATTGGGAACTTTTGGGTGGAGCAGTGCTTTCGTGCCTCGCGACCTAATAACGCCTCTGCTAATTATCATGGGAGATGGAATCGTGCAGGCTGTGGCATAACGACGTTTAATCATCATAAAATTACTAAATGACGCCATCTCCTGATTTGTACGTACTAGATAAAAATACAACCATTTCGAGGTTTCCTCGGATGAGATTGCTTACTCTTATTATTTAGTCTCAGCTGCTAAATCGCCACGCGCTCCCCCGCGATGGCGCATCAGGCCGGGCTCGGCGCATGCCGCTATCGGGTTTTGCGGGGGAATCACGTCCACACAGCCTCGGTCGTAGTCTGCTATTACTTGATAGCCCCTCGACTCTGCGTCTGATATTCCCATCGCCCCTTTCCACTTCCCTCGCTGCAAAATATCCCCCAGCCCCCACCCCCCGCAGCCTACCGGTACAGTATGACGATTATCGAATCGAAACAAACATATCCGTACATCTTTCCCATTAAAGCGGAGGGGCACCCGACCACCGAGATCCGAGCACCCCCCATTTGGGAGGATATCGGCGCCCGAAAGAGAGCGCTCCTCAGCGCTTCCATCCCGCAAGAATGGCGGGTGCCGGCCGATCTGTTACCCCCGGACTCGCAGGACAATGTGACGGCCTGGCCGGCCACGTCTGGGTGGTTTACCGAGGATGAGCTCAACATAACGGAGCAGACGGCTGTGCAGCTCGTCGCCCAGCTGGCTTCCGGGGAGCTCAAGTCGGAAACCGTGACTCGTGCATTCTGCAAGCGCGCAGCGGCGGCGCATCAGCTGGTAGGTACCTTGCGCCAGCTTTCTCTCTCTCTCTCTCTCTCTCTCTCTCTCTCTCTATGTGTGTGTGTGTGTACACGTCTTGACTTGTAGCTTTGGGATAGGTAAATTGTCTCTCCGAGACTTGCTTTGAGCGCGCCATCGCAACGGCGCGCGCTCGTGATGAGCATTTTGCCAAGACGGGCCAGCCCGTGGGGCCGCTGCACGGCTTGCCGATTTCTCTCAAGGACAATTTCAAGCTCACGGGCTTGGATTCTACCGTCGGCTTCTCGTCGCATGTTGGAGACGCTGCCGCAGTGGATTCGATGCTCGCCAAGGTGCTAGAGGAAGCCGGAGCCGTCTTTTACGTCAAGACCAATGTGCCCACGGCCATGATGATTGCAGAAACCATTAATAATGTTTTTGGCCGCACGCTGAATCCTTTGAATAGACAAACTACTAGTGGTGGAAGCTCGGGTGGCGAGTCGGCTCTGCTGGTATTAAAGGGCAGCCCTATTGGCGTGGGAACCGACATTGGTAAGTCTGTTTGCAAGGTTCACTATTTGATGCTCCTGACGAGAAATTACAGGCGGATCACTTCGTATCCCTGCTGCTTGCACTGGTATATTTACTCTCCGACCCTCTGGTGGCCGCTTCCCCGTTCGTGACTGCCGCTCCGGCATGCCCGGCCAAGAGGGCGTCATGTCCGTCAACGGGCCCATGGCACGCACTCTCCAAGACATTTCCATGTACAGCAAAGTAGTGATAGAAAGCCAGCCCTGGCTTCGCGACGCGAAATGCCACCCGCTCCCGTGGAAATCTGTCGAGCTGCCCCAGAGGCTCAAGATTGGCGTCATGTGGGACGACACGCTTGTGCAGCCGACGCCGCCCATCCTGCGAGCCCTGCGGCATACCGCCACGAAGCTGCTGCAGGCCGGGCACGACGTGGTCGACTGGCGGCCGACGGACATGCTGCAGAGCCTCACCATGATTGGCAAGTTCTTCGTGGCCGACGGGGCGGCGGCGATTCGCAAGGAGCTGGAGCGTACGGGCGAGCCGTGGCGGCCCGAGATGGACGCCTACCGCCACGCGCAGCCGATGAGCGTCTACGATGTGTGGAAGCTGCAGACGGAGAGGACGGCGTTTCAGAATGCGAATCTGGATCGGTGGAACGATGCCGGTCTGGATGCGCTGTTGCTACCCACGACGCCATACGTGACGCACAAGCACAATGGCACAAGACACGGTGAGCATTTTTTTTTTTTTGTCCAAGGCGGGGTTTGGAGCTGAAAGATTTAAATTGACCTTTTTTTTTTTTGGTTTTCTAGTTGCATACACGGCCGTAGTTAATATTCTGGACGTGTCTGCCGTCTCCTTCCCGACGGGGCTAACGGTGGACAAGAATATCGACATTGTCGGTCAAGACTACGAGCCTCGAAGTGACATTTGCGAGGCCATCAACACGGAATATGATGCCAACCTCGTTGATGGTATGCCAATCAGTCTGCAGCTTGTCGCACGCAAGCTCGAGGAGGAAAAGGTCCTGGGCATGACCAAAAGAGTCGTGCAAGCGCTCTCTGACTGATGAGAGATGTGCAATTTTGTCGTCTTTTGTCAAGTTGAAGCGTTTCTTGTACACTGACGACAACTGTAATAAAGACTCGATTGTCGCATAATCGTCGTGGGCGATGCCCTGGTGTGCCTGATTGTCTGCTAATAACTAGGTACCCCGTACATAACCTTTTGTAGGGTGCTGTACTCATCCAAATCAGTGCATAACTAGGCTGCATGGACCGCATGGGGCCGTCGTCACTGCAGTCTGCGGGTCAAATCACTCGCATAGACAAATTATCACATATACGGATTAGATGAATATGCATGAGAAGCCGAGCTATATCTTGGCACCGACGTGTGCCGTACAAAAAAAAACTCTACCAACATGATCAACGTCAAAATAGGCTGCACCATGCCGCGCACTTTTACGAATTCGTGACATGCTGCTGCTCCAGTGATCGGCAGACACCAAAGTCGCCGCCGCGAGATGGCACACCGTGTTCAAGGTCTCCAGGGAAAAAAAAAAAAAAAAGTGTATCCTTGATCTGTCGATTGGACTGATGGATTTGGCTGCTGCTCGCTTCGCAGAAACGCCTTGTTTTTGATCTCCTACACATGCGTTGAAAAGCACGCATGTGTCTCGCACAACTCCCACATCTGCATGAACCGCGAAGCGAGCCACAAAAAGACTAAAGAAAACAGGTACCTACCTACCACGCACGGGTGACGACACGATCTCCGGGAACATGAGAGAGTTTTTTGACGGATACCGATGGCAGAAAGCGGCTCCTCTTTTTCCCCGCCGCCGCCGTCGCCGCCTCCTCCTCCTCTCCTCTCCTCTCCTCTCCCGTTCGCTTTGAGGTTTCTGGCCAACGGCGGGCTAGAGCCAGACCCCATGCGATTTTTTTTTTCGTTGCATTGCCATAGGATGATTCCAAAGACGAGCAGCAAAAAACCCCGCGGTGGTACTGGCAGCCTGGCCACTCACTTGGCTCCAGCTCAGCGCATGGTCATAAGGCTCCGCTTGTTTGATGCGCCTTTTCGGGGACAGCTCCAGTCAGAATACGTATAGTCACCAGCTTAAGTCATGTTCTTGTTGTCAATCTCTTCCTGCCAAAGTGGGTGCTTGGAGGTGTGAAATCCAGGTACCTAGCCTTTCGGCTACGGCCTGCTGGGCTGCCGCTCTCTGTACAGATAGATTACCTGTTGCTAGTCAATCCAGTGGGTTGTCAAGTTAGTTGTCAACTTGTCTACTATTCGGTCATCTGGCAGCTAATAATAGGTACTGGTAGTTAGTCTTTCATGTATCCTAGTCGACGTGGGGTTGGATGTGGAGGGGAAGCTCTCGTGGGAAAGCTTTTAGTTGTTCACTAGCTGTGGTCTGCAATATTTACCTGCACCCACCGTGAATGATAGGTACCTCTGTCTAACCCGAGGAACGCACTGAATTCCTTGTAATCATCATGTATCGACGGCATACCTAGGTAGTTGGCCCCTGTTCAAGGCGGAAACGCTATAGGTATAGATAGGTTTGAGCTGATTCCCACCGGCTTTATTAGGCTTTTCTCGATTTGTCCATCTAGATTACCAACCAATCCAAACATCAGCATCCTGTCGCATCTTGTTTTTATTAAAGCTTTTGCGTTTGCATCATAAAGATCCAGCCCTTCTCGCGTTCCCACCAGCCTTTACTTGGTAGTTCAACCTCTTCCACTTCTTCCAACATCTTTGGTCCATCCATCATGCCCGCTGTCAGAGAGGCCTTTGCCGCCCAGCCCTTGGTTGTCAACGGCGGCGGCGGCGACGACTCGTTGCTCACAAATGGCGACGCCGAGACGCCCCGCAAAATGGCGACGGCGCAGCGTCTTGACATCATTGACATTCGCGGCGAGCACGTCGACTTCAACCTCAGGGAGGAGGTTGCCAACCACCTGAATCCCGTCAGCGGCCACCGTACGCTGCCCACCTTGCTCCTGTACGATGAAACGGGCTTGCAATTGTTTGAGCATGTATGTCGTCATTCTTGCTCAAGGCCTGTTTTGAAGAATTGTTTTATTTTTCTATTTTCTTTTTCGCCCGGTTACTACGTTTTGCCCAGACAATAATCTTAACTTGTCGCTCAGATTACATATCTGGATGAATACTATCTCACCAATTACGAAATTGAGCTTCTAAAGAAACATGCGGCCGAAATAGCCCATCTGATTCCGGCTGGAGCCATGGTCGTTGAGCTTGGAAGCGGGTAAGAGAGCACTGCATTATTGCCCGTTCTCAAGACCTTGATATTTACCTTTGATTCAACCGTCATAATCAGCGGCTAACTTGGAGTCTTTTTTTTTTTTTTTTTTTCGTCGCTTTGCAGCAACTTGCGCAAGATTTCTCTCCTCCTCGATGCCTTTGAAAAGATTGCCAAGCCAATTGACTATTATGCGCTCGATTTGTCCCAGGAAGAACTGCAGCGCACGCTCTTGCAGATCCCCGACTACAAGCACGTCCGTAGCCATGGGCTCTGGGGCACATATGACGACGGCAAAGACTGGCTGAAGCAGTTTGCCAATGGTGACCGAAACATAACAATCATCCACCTCGGCTCCAGTATTGGTACGCCAACACCGTGTATGCGCCCCCCCGGGACATTTGCCTTTGCTGACAACCAAGTCTAGGCAACTTTGCGCGCGACGAGGCTGGCGCATTCTTGCAAGGGTTTGCCCAGGTTTTGAAGCCAGCAGACTCCATCATCATCGGCATCGATTCATGCTGCGACCCGAACAAGGTCTAGTCAGTATCTACCATGTCCGTTTTCGCACTCACCGTTGCTAACCGATTCCAGCCATGCATACAATGGCAAGTAAAAGGTCAAGAACGCTATCGGATTAGACTAACATGACATTCCTTAGATTCCAAGGGCGTCACACATTCGTGAGCTTAGCATCGTCCCTTTGTGAGTCTCTGTCCGCTGACCTGTCTAGCTTTATTCTCAACGGCCTTCGCCACGCCAATGCTGTCTTTGGTTCCGAAATCTTCCACCTGGATGACTGGAAAGTCATTGGTGAGTTCATCTACGACGAGGACGGCGGCCGCCACCAGGCCTTCTTGTCGCCCACCAAGGAAGTCAATATCCTTGGAACAACCATCAAGCAGGCTGAGAGATTAAAAATCGAGCAAAGTCTCAAGTACTCCCAGGTTGGCGGTGAGAAGCTGTGGCGCACTGCTGGTCTGAAGGAGGTGAAGCGTTGGCGACGTGGCGACGACTATGGTAGGTGCATGAATAGCTGGCTTACCTGGTATGCACATGCTCGTCACTGACAAATATCTTGGACAGGCCTCCATCTGCTTCAAAAGACCAATCTCCCATTCAGCTCTCTTCCATCACAGTATGCAAGCGTTCTGCCTACACTCAACGACTGGTCAGCCCTTTGGCAGGTCTGGGATATCGTCACCAAGGGCATGCTGCCCGACCAGGAGCTCCAGGAGAAGCCCATCAAGCTGCGCAACGCCTGCATCTTTTACCTCGGCCACATCCCCACGTTTCTCGACATTCAGTTGTCCAAGGTCACCAACGAGCCCGCCACCGAGCCCGCCGCCTACCGAGCCATCTTTGAGCGCGGCATCGACCCCGACGTGGACAACCCGGAGCACTGCCACGACCACTCCGAGGTCCCGGAAGAGTGGCCGCCCGTGCAGGAAATCACGGCGTATCAGGGCCGCGTGCGCGCCCGTCTGGAGAAGCTCTACGGCGACACGGACAATGGCAGCCCGGACAAGATGCCCCGCGGCGTCGCGCGCGGCATCTGGGTGGCGTTTGAGCACGAGGTCATGCATATCGAGACGCTGCTGTACATGATGCTGCAGAGCGACAAGACGCTGCCGCCGCCGCACACGCCCGTGCCCGATTTTGCGACGCTGAGCGCAGCGGCTAGACGTGCGCGTGTTCCGAATGCTTGGGTGCATGTTCCCGAGCAAACTGTCATCATTGGCATGAATGACCCGGAGCATGGCACTGACCCGACTGTCAACTTTGGATGGGATAACGAGAAGCCCGAGAGGAAGGAAAAGGTGCATGCCTTTCAAGCCAAGGCTAGGCCCATCACCAACGAAGACGTGAGAAGAACCCCCCCCCTCTCCCAGAAGCCGTGCGAGCCTTGTAACCTTTCAATGTAGTATGCCGATTATCTCTACAGCACCAAGAACAGCGCTCTTCCGTCCTCTTGGTCCATTGTTGCTGAAGCCAACAACGGCAGCCCCGTCCTCAACGGCGCTGGCTCCGAGTACCCTATGCAGCCGTACCTCAAGAACAAGGCTGTGCGCACCGTCTATGGCCTCGTCCCTCTCAAGTACGCCCTGGACTGGCCCGTAGCCGCTTCCTACGATGATTTAGCCGGCTGCGCCGCCTGGATGGGCGGCAGAATTCCGACCATGCAGGAGGCCAAGAGCATCTACACTTTTGCCGAGAAGCAAAAGGAGGCCTCGATGCACAGCAAGCTCTCCAACAGGGTGCCTGCAGTTAATGCGTAAGTCGTCCGCCATAACATCACCCGGTGTATCCATGACTATGCGCTAACAGTTTTAATGTGTTTAGTCACTTGGTCAACGATGGCGTGGAAGAGACGCCCCCAAATGCGGCCGCCGCACCAGCAGTCAATGGCAGCGGCGGCGGCGGCGGCCACGGCGGCGCCTCGCTGTACATTGACCTCGACGGTGCCAACGTCGGCTTCAAGACGTGGCACCCGCAGCCCGTCACGGCCAGCGGCGACACGCTGGCCGGGCAGGCGGGCATGGGCGGCGTGTGGGAGTGGACGAGCTCGGCGCTGGCACGGCACGAGGGCTTCGAGCCCATGGCGCTGTACCCGGCGTACACGTCTGACTTTTTCGACGGCAAGCACAATATTGTGCTTGGGGGTTCGTGGGCGACGCACCCGCGCATCGCGGGCCGTCGCAGCTTTGTCAACTGGTACCAGCACAACTATCCCTACGCGTGGGCTGGCGCTCGACTTGTCCGCGACGCTGTCCAAGTCCCGGTATGACGACTGGTTCCGAGTCACCGTCACCAATTTTCGGAAAACATATGAGTGTGTGAAGGGCTTTGGTATTCTGATTTTTTTCTTGTTTGCTCTGTTAGGAGACTAGTTCTGTCCCGCGTCGCAATGGTATATGGAGCGACAGACTGTTCTGATACTCTGTTAACGCCCACGATATTCCAACTCTGCGCCCCCGGCACTGGATGCGACGTTGCTCAAATTTTCCCAAGATTTTGTGCATAACGGGTCGGTTGTAATTTGGATTTTTCCCTGCTCTATATGCATCTCGCTCAGCTATTCAGGCTGCCGTAAATCTCTAGTAGCTGTTCAAATACGTAGCTCGGTAGGTGGACGCCGTTTTCGGTAATGAGGTTGGAGATGAGCTCCGGAGGCTGAACTGGTCAGAAAAAAGAAAAAAAAACTCATTTGGTAAGAATGGCTGTCTTGGGACTCACGGTATAATCAACAGCATCCACGGGCTGCTTGCTAGGTCCGTCTGTCGTAAAGTCGACAACTTTTTGTTCAAAGCCAATGTCTCGTTGGTCTAGCGGAAACTTGCGCGCAAACTTGTGCGTCTCGGCCGCGACATAAAACGGGATATGCGCGCGGTTCGCCAGCTGCGCAATCTGAAACGTGCCTATCCTCGAGATGATGCCTCCATTTTGCGCCACCGCCTCGGCGCCCACAATGACCATGTCAACCTGCCGCAGCAGCCCCATGGTGTGGGCAATGGCGGCGCCCGGAATCTCAGCGACCGGTATGCCCTTGCCGCGGAGGGCCTTGACGACGGCGTCGCTCTCGTCGGCGCGGGCCGAGTCGCGGACGTAGACGACGCGAAACTTGCCGGGCGCGTTCTTGGCGGCGCGCTCGAGCACGGCGAGGACGGAGCGCGAGTTGCCGTGGGTGAGGACGGCCTTGCCCTCGGTGACGAAGCGCCAGCCGGCCTCGGCGATGCCCGCGCGGGCGGCGATGGCGCGGGCGGTAAAGAGGCGGCCGTTGCGGAGCAGGTGCTGGCGGACGGCGTCGAAGCTCGGCCCGCTGTCCTGCTGCTTGAGCGACGCGATGAGGTATTGCAGGAAGAGGTCGGTGCCGGCGGTGAGCGGGACGGGGTTTTCGACCGACGCCTTGAGACGGTCGCAGTGGGCCTTGACCGTGTCGAGCGTCTCGTAGACGGTTGTCGAGGGCACCGAGTTGAGCAGCTCAATGAGCGACTCAATCGCAGCAACGGGCTTGGTCAGGTCGGGATCCTGGGCGAGGAGGTTGCGGTATGTCGAGACGATACTGCGGAGAGGGGGTCATCAGATCAGAGCAGCGCCGTGGGAAGCTGAGGATGCGGCATACTCGAAATCAGTCGGGTTGGGCTGCTTGCGCAAGGGCAGTGTGGTGCTGGCGCCATCTGCATTTTTTTTGTCCATGGTCAGTCAAGCGCCGATTGCGCAGGGCGAGGCGGAATCGAAAGGTGCGCGTACCGGCTGATGCGTTGGTCGCCATGATGACTATTATTCAGGGAATGCGCGATGCACCAGAGAAACTGGTTCGACGCAGGAGTAAGGCAGGATAGGATCGTGAAAGAAGGAAATTTCGGCTGAGTCACTTGGGCTGTGGTGTTTGCAAGATTTAGACAGCCAAATTTGGGAGGTTTTGGTGGGGTTGAGCAGCCTAAATGGCGGGGTAACTAACCGGGTGGTTACACATAACCTGTCCCAGATCCACCAAGTTGACCTGTCCCAGTTTGATTCTGCCGATGTTTCCCCAGGATGATGCTTGTACCAGTACATATCACCAACACAAATACTAACCACTAACCACTAAATATACTACTAATAATAAACCTAAATAATAACCACTAACTTAAACACCTAACTACTAACTTAACTACTAACTTAACTACTAACCACTAACTTAACTACTAACCTAGGTAACTAACTACTAACTAAACTGCTTGTCACAGTACAAGCCTGCTATCGGGGAAACATCGGCAGAATTAAACTGGGACAGGTCAACTTGGTGGATCTGGGACAGGTTATCTCTGACCACGGCCTCACCCACTGTACTCACCGGTTAGGAGGCCGCTATAAAATGTCATTTATACAGGCCGCTGTCTTATAACACTTTTCAGGAGTTAATCGCCGCAGTTGAAAGTATCAAAATGTCTTGAAATATCCAGATTCAATGATTTATGATCAGTCTGCTCTGCCCTGTATACTCTGCGGTAAACAATTCAGGACTCCTCGGTGGGATCCTCTGGCCCTGGGCGGAAAATGTCAAACCCCCAATGCGAAAGATAGTTGATAAACCTGACCTCGCCCTGATCTTTTCTTATCTCATCGATTGCAGTCATGTCTTCATCAGGAAGGTCTGCAACTGCTAGAACAGCAAAATTGTCGGTAATATGGGAGGGAGTGTACGCTTTCGGAATCACACTTGTGCCTCGCTGTAAGCCCCATTTCAGAAGCACCTGAGCTGGAGAAAGGCCATGTTTCTCAGCAATGAGTTTGGTCTGGAATCCATGTTAGCCTGTAAAGATAAAATCCTCTGCGGTTGAGATTCCCTCCAAATGGCGTACCACTTCGTTATGCAACGGCCCCGGGACGTCGGCATTGGCAGCCACGGCGGCAGCTGGCACGCCACCCAAAGGAGAGAATGCAGTAACATGGACGCCATTCTCGTTGCAAAATTTGATCAAATCAGACTCTAGAAGATAACTGGATAAATTTTAGGTATGAAAGCCACTGTTGCGCTTGGGCCATCTCTGACTCACGGGTGAATCTCGACCTGATTTACGGCCGGCTTGATTGTGCACGTGTCGAGAATCTTTTGAACCTTTCCCATGTTGAAGTTTGAAACCCCTGCAAGCGTTAGCTTCAAACCCTCTTTAGGGGCACTGGTTCTGCATACCTATATGCTTGGCCTTGCCAGCTTTGACGAGCTGCTCCATGGCTTTCCAAGTCAACTCGTAACGCTGGGTCGTTGCCATGTCGAGTTTCGGCTGCATTCTTCTCTTAGCAAAGGGTCAAGTAGTTAAAGGATAACGAATCTTCAAGACCTTTCCGTCAGAATAGCGAGCAGTCAGCCATTCACCTTTGCCTTTACCAACCCGTTCGTATGCGACGGGAGCTATGACTGTTCAGCATGATCAAGGTGGTATATGGTGACGTTCTTACTGTGCATCAAGTACAAGTCAACTGTAAAAGATTGGTATCTGGCTCAAGGTTTGAATACAGTGTGTCTATCTCTTACCATAGTCCAAGCCAAGATTCTTGAGGCTGAGCTCCAAGGCCGCTTCGACGTCTGTTGGCTTGTGATGGGCGTTGGCTCTAGCCATGGGATTAGTTTTGAACAAAAGTGAAACAAGTTCCATCATTCTCACAGCTTGGTCACGATAAAAACTTCTTCACGCTTGCCGTTCCACTTTCTAAGAGCTTCACCAACACCTCGCTCGGCCTCTCCATTGCCATAGTTCCACGCCGTGTCGATATGTCGATACCCCGCCTCGAGCGCCCGCAACACGGCCTCGGTCACTCCGGCTTGGGGGTTATCGTCTGGCCGAAAAGTGCCAAATCCCATGGCGGGGATTCTTGTACCCTCGGTACCGATAGGAAAACTCGCGCTGTGAGACATTTGCCGACGCTCTAGATCTTGGTTCTTTGCAACGGTTCAATGATGCCGCAGGAGCGATTGTTTGGTCGAGGTCATGTTTCATTCAGGCTGCAGGTAGTGGAGTCGTCATGTCCGGCGCTCAAATCAGTCGTTGGCCCTTCTCTTCTTCGGCATTGGAGCAACTTTGATCCTACGCTACACAAGATCAAGATCATGAAATTGGATCAAAATATCTTAAGTGGCGAGACAAGCGGCTTTCAAATATGTTGAGATGAAGGACCTGACGCTCAACCCTTCCCTTATAGCGCTGCCACAAGGTTGCAGGCACGGTGGGTAGATATGGACACTTAGAGAAAACAGTTACATCTAAGATGATGATAATTATAGGCGATGGAAAAAATGATGATGCTTCTTCTGAAGATATCTAAAGGGGGAGTTAGAGCTCTGATGTTTCGTGGTGGATTCGAGTCAATGGCCGCGATATGCAAAGTGACACTAGACTTGGCACCTCGACCCATTGCTTGGGGCCAGTGCCGCAAACAAAAGGACTCCTACTTCTTCCTTGGCGAGTTTATTGAAATGGGACCGCCCGGCAAATTGCCATCTGCTGCTTCATTGTGCAACACCCTCGCTTATCTTCACCACAACAGCGCCAGTCCCACGGGACGTTTTGGGTTTCACATTACTACCTGCAATGGCGACGTGCCTCAGCGCAACGGGTGGGTAAGCTCATGGCAGAAGTTCTTCGCTAAATGACTTTACTGTGTGTTGGAGCTCGATCGCAAGGCAAATGGAAACAATCCGGCGCGGGCAGAGGCAATGGAACACATCTTTTATGGCGTCATCTCTGGCCACGCTTGGTGTGCAGCCATAGTAGTGCTCATTACCAGTATACGTAGCAGAAATTAGAGGTAATGCATCATAAAAGGATACGAGCATCAAGTCAGTGGTGATCTGTAGCAAAATAGACATCACGACCACCCGTTGCTAGGACCTGATCGCTATATGCAGTACACAACTCTGCTTACATCTTGCCTCTAAACGAATGGTTCTACTAAGGGACGTTGAGAAAGCCACCTCTTAATGGACATTTGTCAGGCTTGGCCAACTTGGCCAACTTGGCCGAGAAGACTTGGTGTAAGATGTAACGCGTTCCTGTTGTAAGGAGAACAGGGTGGTTTTGCTAGCATTACTCGGACACTGAGCAATGAAAGTTCCCTGATCGCCTCGATGCAAGCCTTGTCCGATGCATGAATGACATAGGCTAGAATTCGGCTGTATCTTGGGTCTCGTTGCGCGTTGACGTGACCATTGTTGCGAGCAAGTTGTCCAATGGCACCAGAGCAACCAAGTTAGTCGAGCACGGAAGGCCGGCGCTGACACAGAAAGGACATCAGGTCTCGCACGTGCGGTCAATCTAATTAATTTGATAGCCATGTGGCTCAATGTAAGATATGCATGTGTATGTACAATCCTTTGACCCGTCAGACTCGCAGGCCATCGAGTCCGAAAACACTTACTGGGCAGGCACGGGCACGTGACACAGACACCTTCCCCGCAGATGTCGGGAAATATTTTGGCGGAGGGCGCCGAGTGTCACGCGGAACAGTGATTAGGCATAGAAATAGTATTAATTAAGGAGCAAAAGAAGCTATAGTGCGAGGGGGGATGAGGGACACCCTTATAGGGTGGGTACGTCTTCTACTATATAATATTACCCCTATTATAGGTACTAAATCCTATAGGTCTATCTTATAATACCCTTCTATTTAATATACCCTCTTAGCTTTAAGTTACTTTAGATTAAGATATAAAAAATATATTATAAATATTAAAGATAGTTATTTTTAGTATTTTTAAGTATATAGTAGTAAATAAAAAAAATAATATTATTATAAGGGTTTAAACCCTTAATTAATATAATACTTATAAAAAACTATATATATATATATATTAGAAAGTAAAAAAAAAGATATAAGCTATTTAAGGTTAAAATAAAAACTTAATCTTCTTATAAAAGAAAAAAAAAACTAAGTATTATAAAAACTATATAGGCTTACTAGAGTTATAGTCTATATTATTAGGTTTTTTATTATTTTAGTATCCTCTAATTAAAGTACTTAAGTTATATATATTAACTTAACCTAGTAACTTTATAGTTATATTTAAATATAAACTACTTAACTATTAGGTATTAGAAAATAATATACTTATTTTACTTAATAAAGGGTTATTTAGGCTTTAAAGGAATACTATATATTATACTTAGCTAGCTAGTAATAGCGCTATGCCTAGCTACTAAGGTATAATAAATTTATTAGTAAAGTTAAATTTAGGCTATTCTAGCTAATTAATTTTATTATTATTAAGTATTACTAGTAGCGCTAGCTCTAGCTACTAGGTAATAAATTTAGCTACCTTTACTAATAATAGTCTTACCTTAAGGCCTAGTATCTTAATAAATTAATTAAATTTTTACCTACTAAGGGCCTTAATAAGGTTATTTATAATTATCTTAGTTATAAACTTCTATTATAAGTTAAAAGTACTAGCTCTAGCTTTCTAATAGACCTAATAGTTATAAATATTAATATAGTAAAGCTTTATTATTAGCTTAACTAGGTCCTTCTTAACTAGTTAAATTATCTAATTATTATTATAAAAGAGCTTAATATTACTATTAAAAAGGAAATTAATATTAGTATATAGGTATTAGAATACTATAATCTCTTTTATTATCTAAAAAAGGGCTAAAAACTTAGCTTCTATTAATAAAGTTATAACTATATTTTACTTAGCTAAGTAATAAAAGATAAGGCCTCTAAAGAGCTATAAAATATATCCTTAGGTGCTCTTTCTATCTTAAAGATTATTACTAAAAGTAATGTTTATATAGGCTATAAGCTCTTCTTAATTACTATTAAAGATAATATAGAGGTCCTAGGATTAATTTAAATACTAAATATAGTTAAGTCCCTAGTTAATATACTCTTAGGAGGGGTTAGTAAGGAATTAGGAGAGTTTTAAGGTAGCGAGAGTAATATTAGGTTAAGTTATTATAGCTAGGTACCTAATTAATTTAATAATTAACTAGTAAAGAGTAATAGCCTCCTTTTTAGCTATATTATTAAAAATAACTAGAGACTCTATTAATAGAGGGATTTAGACCTTCTTCTTATTATTATACTTAAATTAGTATATAATTTTTTAGATATAGAACTTCTAAGAAAGCTAGACCTTCTTATTCTTTTAATCCCTAATAATTTCTATTACTAGGAACTAGTAAAGACTTCTTAGGGCTTTAATATTATACTTTATTATAATTTCCTTATATAAGTTAAAAAATTCCTTTTTTATTAACTTATAATATAGAATAACTAGGTTATTTATAAAGAAAAAGATAATAATTCTAGCCTAGGTTATAATATAAGGGTCCTTAGGGTATACCTTAAATCTAAGGGACTTAAAAAAGCCGCTTAATTCGTTATACTATAGAATTAGGGATTACTAAAGGCTATATAGGGCTCTAAGGAGCTTCTAGTACTTATACCTTTATAAGAAGCTAGGTAATAACTAGGTATAGATCTCTTTATTAAGTATAGAGTTTAAGAAGGTATTAACGAAGTTATATTAGGCTAATTCTATACTAAAGGCTATTATTAGGGCTATTATTAAGTAAAAGGTATAAGTTACTAGGGTTAAAGCTACCTTTATAAGAAGGGTTATTAGCTACTAGTCTCCTTATATATATATTTAAGCTTTATAGCGCTTAAGGTACTCCTAAGAATTAAATTTATAAGCATATACTTAGTAAAGGTTAAGAAGTCTACTTATATATAGCTAGGTGTAGTTATCCCTAGTTTCTATTATACTTATAATATAAATTCTCTAATTTTTAGCCTCTATAGCCTTATATAGTTATCCCTAAAAGGCATAAGATTATACCTCTCTATAGTTCTAGGGTGCCTCTAATATTAAGTCTCTATATAACTAGTTAATTAGCTACTTAGTAATACTAACTAGTATAGTAAATATTAAATTATTAGCTAAGCTAGTACTATTACTTTTAAAGTTATCTAGGTCT
>JAEIJG010000607.1:0-22931 GCA_037289395.1 Beauveria scarabaeidicola
AAAAAAAAACAAAAAAAAAAAAAAAAAAAAAAAAAAAAAAAAAAAAAAAAAAGAAAATAAAAATATAAAAAAAAAAAAAAAAAAAAAAAAAAAAAAAAAAAGAGAAAGAAAGAAGAAGAAAAAAAAACCAAATTGTGCGTCACCACGTTTACGCCTTATTCTTCAAAAGCTGTCTCAGCCGCTTCTCCATCCTGTCACGCCCAGCCGACGACTGCCACACCTGCGGCGGTGCCTCGTCCACAATGTCCCACTGGAGCAGCTCGTCGGTCAGCTTGGTCAGGTCGCGCTGCTTGGCCTCCCACGCGTGGTCGTCCTTGATGTGTTTGCCTGAGCTGACGACGGCCAGCGGGACACGGCGGTCCTGGATTTGACGGCTGCTGCCGACGTCGCGGCGGGTAAACGAGTCGAGCACCAGGCTCTCCTGCAGGCGCGCAAAGATGTGCTTGCTCGTCTGCTGCACCGACCGCCCGTAGACGCGATCCTGGCTTGTCCGGCCACGGAACAGGGCGCCTGGGAGTTGGTCTAGGCCGAGCGGCGAGGCGATGCCGCGTAGCCACAACAGGAAGCCGCGGCTCGGCGAGGCCAGTCGGCCGAGTAGGTCCTCGTGGAGGGGGTCGACGAGCAGGATGCCGCGCACGTCGCGGCCGTGGCGCGCGGAGAAGACGCGCGCGTAGAGTGAGCCGATGCCCGCGCTCGCTAGCACCCAGGGACCGCGCTCGTCGGCCGCCGCGAGGGCCTCGCTCAGCGCGTCGACGGCGAAGCCCGCGGACAGGGGGGACGGCGCCGTGTCGGACCACGCGATGCCGGGACGGTCCGCGAAGCAGTACCGGCCGATGGAGCCGTTGTCGAGGGCCTCGTTGGCAAACTGCCACAGGCCGTCTTCGACGGGCCGCTCGCCGCCCTCGAAGAGCACCGTCGTTTGCGGGGAGCCATCAAACGCCGTCACGTTGCCCTGGCAGTGCACGTGAATGCGGTACTTGCCGCTGTCGACCCAGTACAGCTTGCCGGGCGGCGCAAACTTGGCGTCGAGCGCGCGAAGGATAATGGTGAGTGCCATGAGCACAGAGGCGACGACCATGACAGTGTAGCCGACGCTGGACAGGAGCACCGCGAGCCACTCGCTGAGCGTGCGGCGCGTCTCGGCGCGGCCCGTCAGCCGCTCCTCTTCCTCGGCCTTGCCCCATTTCACCGTGCGGTCGACCAGGATCGTCCAGATACTCAGCAGCAGCGCCCAGGAGACGCTGACGACGCCGACCCAGCCCTCTTCATACCGCGTCTTTTGCACGGCCAGCAGGATAATCATGTCCACCATGAGCACAAACTGGCGACGGGGGGGTCAGCTTCTGCGCAAGGTACCGCCTCTGGGCGCGCGCGCGCGTGTGTGTGTGGGGGGGGGGGGATAGACTTACCGCCATGACAAGAGATAGAATCCTGACCGGGCGCGACGGAATCACAAAGAAGAGAAGCGTAAAGAGCATGTTGGCGAGGGCGAGGCTGGTGAAGCCGTAGGCGTAGAAGCCGCCGCCGCGGACGTGGAAGCCGGGCAGCGTCGCAAACGTGGAGACGAGCAAGAGCACCCACCAGAAAAAGGTGGCGAGCGTCACGACGACGGTGACCCAGCGCAGCAGGCGGATGCTCCAGAGGTTGTAGGGGGTTACGGCGGGGTCGTCGGGCGTGAGCATGCCGCGGCTCGAGTCGACGCGGTTCGGCAGCAGCCGCGTGTGCTCGTCGGGCGGCAGCGCGTGGACGTCGTCGTCGGCCGACGAGCCGCCGCCGGCGCGGGACCGGTCCGAGCTCTTGATGGACTGCGGCATGGTGACAGAAGCGCGCAAGTTTCGTGGAGGGGTTGAGTGATGTCAACTACTGGCCTGGAGGGCTTGCAGGTAAGTTTTGCCGTGTCAGAGCAGTTGCCAATGTCAATGCAACACGACAAAGCCAGTGGGCGAGGAGAGCCTTGTGAATATGTAGAGGCAAAGTAAAAGAGGCAGCCAATCTGACAAAAGCCCTGACTCGGGGGAAGGAAAAAAAGACGAGAACAGGAGGGACAGTTAAGGTTTCTGTTGCAGCGCCTGAAATGGCTGGTCACGCTACCCTTGGCCGGTACCAGCACGGTGCACAGAAACAAGGCTCTGTGCAAAAAAATGTAGACGTCATTCACCTGTAATGGGGGGATCGCTCGATGCCAGCAGACGGATGGTGTCTAACACAAGATGGCAAAATGGCTACAAGATGTCTCGAATGCACGGATAGTGTGGACTGACTTGTAATTCTGCCAATGCCTTGTTTATAAAGGTTGCCGAACCCGCAACATCCTCCACCATAACCTGGTCATTGTGCTGTATTACTACTTGACTTTCAGAATCACCAACCTCACTCATCATTACTCGGGGGCCAAATCTATCCAATCATTCTGCCGCGGGGCGATTGAGTTGGTAGCGACTACTATTTAGCGAGCTGCTAGTTAGTTTAACTAGTTAGCGCGTCTCTCTCTGCCTTGCAACACTGGTGCAATTGATTCCACTCAAACAAACAGTGGTTACATACTCTCTGATGAAAGAAAGAAATCATTTCAATTGAACCGACATCCGTGACTCAAGCAGCTTCAAAGATTGAGCACTTTTTTCCAGCGACAGAGTGACACCTCCACTGCGCATCTCCGATCTAGAACAAATGCACGTTCCCCACGTCATGCGGCATCATCGAGTGCACAGACAAAAAATGCCAGCATGCCATTCAAATGACAACGCATACATACATCAATACATTTAAAAGCCCATTAATACGAGGCGGGTATCTAAAGCTAAAACACACTGTCGATCGATCACGACAACTACATTCCTCCGACTTGAGCGGGGCACCACTTTTCCATCGTCCACTTTGTCCCCATCCCACAACGCATTTTTCCCGCCTCAATTCTCCCACGGCGCGACGTGGTTCACGTCACGAATGCTCGGCGGCGCGCTCGTCGAGCTCCCGCTCGACACCGACTGCGCCGACCCGTGCGTGCGGCACTGCGGCCTGCTCCGCCGCTCCCTGGCGAGGCGCTCCTCGGGCGTGGGCCCGGACGTGGACGTGGTCGCGCCCAGCGGCAGCGTGCCCAGCGGGAGGTGCATCTTGGCCGCCGCGGCCGGGTCCTTGGGGTCGATGCCGTGCCGGCGAAACGCGTCGCGCTTCTGCGTCTTCATGGCCTGCGCCGACGGCTCGCTGACCGACAGCCACGTCTTGAACGAGCGGAGCCACGTCTTCTTGTCGCCGTCGCCGTCGCCGGCCGAGTGGCGCCGGTGGCTGCTGTGCGGCGGCGGCGGCGGCGGCGGCGGATGCTGATGCTGTCGCTGCGAGGGAGAGCGAGAGGAGGCGCTGCTCAAGGTTGAATGCGAGGATCGGTGCAGCGTCTGCCGCGCCGCCATGCTTCGGGGGCCGTTGGGAGGTGCCATGATCGGTGAGGCCATCTTTTGTAAGTCGTTGCTTGGTAATATACGTTGAGTGAAATATAAACTGATATCGTGACGCCTGACGTGAATATCGAACTTGAATACTGGTCTTGCCGATGGATCACCACTCGCAGCAGGGCAGGCTGGGAAGTGATCGACGACCTGAGACCCCTGGTCGGGGGTCGCCGCAATCTGTAGTCGCGATTCTAGCACACCCACAAAGTCGACGCAGCTCTGGATATCACTAAATCGACAAGACGACTCAACAAGTTGCCGTGCAAAGGGGAGAGCGAGAGCGAGAGCGCGAGGCGAGATGGAGCTGCAAGGGGTTTTTTTTGAGCAGCCAAGGACACGACAGGCCAAAGAAAGGCCGACTGCGGAAACCGCAGTGCCAATTATCCCACAGTATTCTGCGTCGCACGAGGGGGCAATAAAACAAAACAATAGTTAGTTAACCTGCCTGCCTGCCGCGGTTCGCACAGACAGTTGGCGACTCCGTGGACCGTGGCCCAGTGCTCCCGTTTCTTGGGACGACGCTAACTAAGTGCTTGTTCTTCTTCTTTTGGTTCGTTGCGAGAAATGTGTAATGTCGAGTACCTAGTGGCTATTCATGCAATGATGAAAGCACATGAAAACATGAATGGGAGGGGGCGGCGAGAGCCCTTATTACTGTGAAATCGTTTTGGTGGAAACGTCCAATCTGCTGCAACGATGAACCTTACTGGTAAGTTACCGTTTCTACTCTATACATTGGCGTACCGGTGCCGCCCAATGAGCATAAGGCATGTCTCTGGATCGTGCAAAATGTGATGATAATACGAGACGGTGGCGGTTGGGCGGGGGGTATTCCGGAGAGGCGCTGGCGCTGCTTGCTGCATAACTAACAGCCCTCCCACGAGCATTTCCCCTTTCCGTACGGAGTACGGATTAGTTAGCGGATGAAAAAAAAAATTGTGGTGACGGGTTCGTAGCCGTGTCTTGTCAGACAATTCAACATGCTCAGTCCACGCTTACCCCCCCGCAAAGAAAGCCCTGCAAGCTGCACGGCAAGACGTTACGGAAAACGTGAGGAAGCAGCATCGTCCGACCATGTGTTAACGGCATGGAACAGGGGGCCTGCATGCAGCATATTAATTTCCAAGGGCCGACGGATGGTCTCGACTCCTTGTTGTGTGTGCAAAACGCCATCAACGATGATGCCTGCGGACGGAAGAAAAAGAAAGCAAAAAGACAAGAGGAAACTACCATGGCAGGGGTTCAAGAATCTCCAGTCGCTAATAAATACTGGTAACATCTCAAAATAACTAGCCCTACTTGTTCGATGAAACCCCTCCCCCCCTCCGGGCAAATATGCCATCCACTTTAGAACCACACCTACTTGATGGATTAAAAACGCCACATTTCATCTTTTTTTTTCCTTTGGACATTCTCGGTTATCGCTTTTGTAACCTGAGAGAATGGGTGGCGCTGAGACTGCATTCACTTGGGCACGGCTGAGATGCCCATCTTATGACAGGTGATATGATAATTGCCATGGTTCATGCTTGTACACGCGGCCTTGATTCAGCTTTATATTCGACTATTGAGGAGTTTGATATTGCGAGGAGAAAACCCCCCCCTTTTATTTTGACGATTTGGACAAGTATATGCGCAAGAGAGTTGGTTCTGGTAAACCAAGTGACTGATTGTTTGCCCGGCATCGGTGCCGAGGCCCCAAAATGGACATGCCCCAACGACGCTAAATCTTTGTATCGGCCAAAAGGAACCAGGGGTTTCTGATTTTTTTTTTTTTTTTTTTTTTCATATTTTCGTGGAGGGTATCTTGTCCATAAGAGATAGCGAGATATTTACTTGGACATGTAAATTTTGGAGCGAGCCATTGGTAAAATGCTTCAAGTATCGGTTTGATGGAGGCATCGGCCAAGCGACGCATCACCCCGAGCCAGATGGCATCACCGCATACGCACATATAGAAGAAACAAGAGCACCAATATCATAGAAATTCGTGCATTCTGGCAACTGTTGAAGCTGCCCTCGTCGGCCATATACACGAGGTCAAAGGGGCGCCGCAAGATGGGTGCTCTCGCTATGCCAGAGTCTCCTCGCACATTATATAGGCGGCGGCGCTTTCGTCGCGGTTCTGTCATGCTACGCGAATGCCACTTTTCTTCATCCCATGCCATATTCGTGCGCAGTATGTGCTTCTGTTACTCGAAACGACATTGAGCGCTCCACTGAATCACCTGGTCGGAAGTGCTATACCCGATAGCCGAGCAAAAGTGATGGGAGAGCCCGGCCAGCTGATCGCGTTGCCACTCTACTCCGTAGCGAGTCGCACGCACACTTGATACGGGCACAATGTCAGGAAACCATAAAGGTAACAATAGTGTAGGTTGGCCTCTTTCTCAAGTCTTCAGTCTACAAGGGTGCCAGGGAAAAAAAAAAAAAAAAAAAGTAGCCATGTAGACCGCCTTACAAAGTGCAAATTGGTATTTTGCTGCAAAGGCCAACAAAAGCCCATGTTGGAGTACGTGTACACGATGGGATATTGCAAAGTAGGGCCATGCATTTTCCACCATTGGGCCGAAACCCCTCCCCCAAAGCACTTTTTGTAGATCATATATACTTTATATCTCTCGCAACGAGAATATAAACTCATGTATATATGGATCTCTCGTTCGTTAGGTGCCCAGATGTCCCGAAGATCGGCTGGCGGTCCACGGGCAGCCCTACCGACCGCCGGAGAGAGTCCAAAAGTATAAACAAGCTTAATCGTCAGCACTATTTTTTTTTCTTTTTTCTTTTTGCCAATGAACCTGCTCAATTGTCTTTTATTCCGTCTTCTTCTCATTCATCAGAAATCTTGAAATAGGTCCAACATGGGCTGCGTGGAATTGGCGGAGCGACAAAGACATGCCGAGGCAACGGCCATGGCCGCGGCTCGAGCCGGACCCGAATCCGGCGACGACATGCTGCTCGACGACACGGGCAGCCGCGTCGAGCAGCGCCTGCCGCCCGTCGATGGCGGATTCGCCGCCTGGCGGCTCTTATGGGCGGCCTTTATGTTTGAGGGCTGTCTTTGGGGTAAGCTGCTGCTGCTGCCGCTGCTGCTTTTTGCTGACCGCCGACGGACAAGTAGAGGTTATACATGTCTGTATATACGTGGGCTAATCAGAAACGCGCGCGCAGGCTTTCCCATGTCGTATGGTGTCTTTCAGCAGTACTACTCGACGCTTCCCCAGTTTGCCGGCAACCGGTACATTGGCGTCGTCGGCACCATTGCCTCGGGCCTGGGCTACATCGGCGCGCCCGTCGTGATGCTGCTCGTCCAGCGGTACCAGCGGTGGCTGCGGCCCATGATTTGGATCGGCTGCAAGTCTCTTACCACCCAGCACGGTGCGAACGCGAGCGCGGCTAATTCTTCCTTGATGATGGTGATGATGATGATTTAGGGCCAATCTGCATCCTTAGCCTCGTGGCGGGTTCCTTTGCCACCACGCTCGAGATGCTCATCCTCACGCAGGGCGTCGCCTACGGGCTCGGCTTCCTCATCTTCTACTACCCGATCCTGCACATGGTCAGCGAGTACTGGGTCGCGCGGCGCGGCATGGCCTTTGGCATCCTGTGCGGCGCGTCCGGCATCTCCGGCACCGCCATGCCCTTTGCCGTGCAGGCGCTCCTCGCGCGCTACGGCTACGCCACGACGCTTCGCGCCGTCGCCGCCGCCCTCGTCGTCCTCACCGGGCCCGTCATGCCCTTTCTGCAGAGCCGCCTGCCCGTCACCGCGCACCGCCACGGGCCGACGCCGCCCCGCATCGACTGGCGCTTCCTCCGCACCGAGCTCTTCTGGACCTACACCCTCTCCAACGTCCTCCAGGGCTTCGGCTACTTTCTCCCCGCGCTGTACCTGCCGTCGTACGCGAGCGCGCTCGGTCTCGGCGAGCGCGCCGGCGCGGTGCTGCTCGCCGTCATGAGCGTCGCCCAGGTCTGCGGCCAGTTCGCCTTTGGCTACCTCTCGGACCGCAAAATCTCGACAAACGTGCTCGCTTCGACCGCCGTCGCCGTCGCCGCCGTCGCTTGCCTTGCCATGTGGCAGACGGCGCGCTCGCTGCCCGTCCTCGTGTGCTTTGCCGTCGCCTACGGCTTCTTCGCCAGCGGCTACACGGCCATGTGGGCGCGCATGTGCACAAACGTCTGCAACGGCGACGGCGCCGCCGCGCCCATGGTATACGGCCTGCTCAACTTTGGCAAGGGCCTAGGCAACATCTTTGCAGGCCCCATCGGCGGAAACCTGGTCGCCAGAGGAGTTAGCCAGTTTGGCGGCGGCGCTCTGACGTACCGATGGGTGGTAGTTTTTACAGGCATCTGCATGCTAGCTAGCGCGGGTACCATTATAGCCAAGTCTCTTAGGCCGTTTTTCAAAGTAAACTTCTAAAATACTATATCAAGTGTGACAGATTCTAGTAGGTATCTATACTAGTCAAGGCTATCTCTCGGCGTTAGGTTATTTATCATGTTCACGCACTCCTAATATTCTCGGCAGAAGCCACTTACTTCCTAATCTATAGGTAATGGCAGCAATATTCGAAGTTCCAGCTCCCATGGGTGCGAGGTCAGGTAAGGCAAGGCAAGGTGCTTGGGAGATGCGAGGGCCGAATTTTGCAACGTACGATTTAAATCTTATCACATAGCCTATACTTGATTGGGAACACCCATGTAAGGTCCCCATATAATTTTGCAGGGGAGCCTGTATGGAGGCTGTGAGGTGGCACTGAGGCCTGAGAGGGCCTTTGATGCGTGCCTCATCGACGAATTGACGAGCTCTCGCATGGCTACTAATTGACGCCTCTCGCATGGCTGCTAATTGATGCCTCTCACGCTGCCTCTGCCGGAGGCCCTGGAGCTCTCTGGCGCCGGCGAAGCTCTCGTGGCAGCTTCGCCTCTCATGAGCACTAACGCCGCCGCCGCCGCGTTCGCTGCCTCTGCCGGAGGCCCTAGAGCCTCCACGTCGGCTGACGGAGCTCTCTGGCGCCGGCGAAGCTCTCGAGGGTATCGAGCGTTGTATCGAGCGTTTCTATTTTGTTGATGTGTTGTTGTTGATGGGAGGAATAGGGGCACATAGTCATTATCACGAAAATTAGGCTATGGTGTTGTGGTGGCTAGTAAGACTCTAGCCTCTGATTGGTTAAAAAATCTGCTAGCGTCACGCTAATGTAGCGCTAGTTACTAGCGTAACACTAGTCTAAAATAGGTATAGTCTACGTAATAGAATTCAAATCAGACGTTACAAAATTCGGGGCTCACGTACACCTGCTTAGTAAGAACCAGCCATTTTATGGTCTAACTGGCCCCCTGGGGCTTCTTTCTTACACACACACACACACACGTACAAACAGGCCCCCAACAAGCGGCTGGCAGCCTCTGCAGCACGCCTCTAATAAGCCGCCGGCAGCCTCTGCAAGCCGGCCTTCTATCAGGTAGCCAATCTACAGCAGGGTGCCTAACAAAATTAAGTACCTTTTTAGTGCTGTCTGATTGGCCTGTAGGCTGTGAGTGACCTCTTAGGAATGGCAGAAGTCTCCACATTTCGGTCATTGACTCGTTGATGTGTCCCTCCGAGCTAGGAGGGCTGATTTTTTGACTACAAAGATCGAGCAAAAAACTACAGAAGTGGGTCAGCGTATATTAGCGTTAACTAGCGTCGCGCTAAGAAATTTTTAGCTAATCATCTCATAGCTGTTATGGGGCCCTAAGCACCTCATCAACACCACAGCTGAAGGTCGTGATAACGCGCTCTTGCCCCTTTCTTTCCATCAACAACAAAGCCCTCTCGCGAGCATAATCAACAGCCTTAACACGAACCTCAGCGCCTCGAGGAAATCGCCAGCCTCTTAGCCAGAATTATAGACGATGCAGGCGATGCAATAGTTGATACCGCTGACGCTGCCACCGACGCTGCCACCGACGCTGCCACCGACGCTGCCGCTCAGCCTATTGTGGCCCTCCGCCGGCGCCGGCCTCGTCGCCACCTTCATTCCAGCCGCCGGCTTCGTCCCAGGGCTTCTAGCCAGCCTTTTATCACAGAATTATCAATTCCCGCCATTATGGCAGCCTACGAGATAAATACAGAGGATACTTGTTGAAAATCGACACTGGTAGTGGCCCCTGCAAAACTTGGTGGAGAGCTCACAAGGGTCTATACTAACCCGATCCACTTCTGTAGTTTTTTACTCGATCTTTGTAGTCAAAAAATCAGCCCTCCCGAGCTATTTATCGCAACAAACCAGCTCTTGACGCTAATCATCCGCCCTCCGCAAATCCATCAGCCCCATGGAAGAAATTGAGAGGCTGCGGAAGCAGCTACGGGAGGAACAGCGCCGACGCGAAGAAGAGCAACGACGACGTGAAATTGCTGAACGCCGCGCTCTCGAGGAACAACACCAACGCGAAGAAGAGCAACGCCGACGCCAAGAAGAGCAACGCCGACGTGAAGAAGCCGAAGAACGCGCCGGCGCGTCGCAACCGTTGACACTCCCCCAATATCTTGAAACATGCCATTCGCTCGCCCTTGCTATCAAAGTGGTAACCGACCGTTCTTTGACGACGCAAGGGGACACGACGAATCCGACTGGCCGAATTTATCCTCGACGAATCATCCCGTGGACCACATTCGCAAGGGAACAAGAAAAAGTCTGGAATCAGCTCTCCTCCAGTCCCTTGTTTTCTTCCAGAGCCGCCTTTCCATCCCGACACCAGCTGGATTATGTGAGATCCCTGCTTCGCCCGGTTAGCTGCGAGATTGGACTCCGCAACAGCGAGCGAGACGTCGTGGAAAACGCAGTCCAGAAGCTAGTGGACGCGACGTACAACGATGCGTTTCTGAGGAGCCATCTCGGCCTCGATGGAACGGTGACGTTCGAAAGCCACACGAATCTCGGTATTACCGATGACTCTCTCTCCGAATCCATGGAGCAAGTGTCTATCGGCTCCAGGCTACCCGAGCGAACAACTCGCCGTCGAAAGGCGCGGGGGAAGGGCAACCGAGCGGATCAGTTCTGCATCTACCGGACCTCTGACGGACAAAATATCCCTGCGGTCGCGATCGAGTATAAGGCACCTCATAAGTTGACACTTAGCGAGATCGTCAGAGGTCTGGTCTCAGAGATCCAACCGGATCGTGATGTGATCAACCAGGAGGGTGAGGGATTTGCATTCGCAGCGAGGCGACTCACCACTGCCGTTGTGACTCAGCTCTTCTCCTACATGATAGGTAAAGGCATTCAGTATGGTTACGTATGCACTGGGGAGGCGTATGTTTTCCTCTATATTCCGGAAGACCCTTCCTGCGTCTACTACTCTGTCTGCGTCCCAAGCCTAGACGTTCAGGACGATGACGAGACTCGACTTCATCGTACGGCTGTCGCACAAGCTTTTGCCTTTGTGCTTCAGGCCATCCAATCGCCGCCACCCGGTCAAGCCTGGCATGACGCGACTGAAAATCTCGATACATGGTCTGTGGAGTATGAAGACGTATTGAGGAGCATTCCTGAAACAGATCGGAAGCCGCGACGCGAAACTCCTTACAAACCGCAACGCTGGAAAGGGTTTGTACGCTCTCCCATCCGGACACGCTCCCGATGCTTGCCACCCAAGGATGGGACACAGCAGCCAAGCGGTGACGACAGTGATGACGATGACGACGAGAGCCCTTCCCCAACGCCCAACCAAGCCGTTAGTCGCGGACGTGGCTTAGTCACATCAAAAGACATCGGGTCCAGTGAGACGCAAGGGGAGGGTGGAAGAGCAGCGCCACAAGAGGGCACCAACGTGCGACCAAACATCCAAGACCGGCCATACTGCACACACGAGTGTCTTCGTGGGCTAGCGTTCGGCGGCCCAATAGATGAGAAATGTCCCAACTTCACGGATCATGGCAATATGCACATCAACCGACGCGAGTTTCTTCGTCTGACACGGGATCAACTAGCTGTTGATCGCGGAAAGGATGCTGATTGCGTACCGCTCTACCTATCAGGATCACGTGGATCCCTCTTCAAATTACGCCTGTCGTCTCATGGCTACACGCTTGTGGCGAAAGGCGTAGAGGCCATGGATATCAAGCATCTACACCACGAAAACCAGATATATGATCGTCTTCATGGCCTACAAGGGGAGTACATTCCAGTCTGTCTGGGTCTCGTTGACCTTATCAAGCCATACTATTATGACAGCGGCGTGTATGAGTACTTCATGTTCCTCAGTTATGGCGGGCGACCAGTCTTGAAAGAACTGGGAGAGGTCAACAAGTGTGTCGCCAACGAGATTCTCACCGCGCTCGGGCGATTGCATCAGCACCGAGTTCTCCACTGCGACGCAGAGCCACGCAACGTGCTCTACGATAAACGCACTGGTAGATGTATGATCGTGGACTTGATGCTGGCGGAGTTCCATGCCCGACAACCTCTCGGGCCCATCAACATGAATGGTCGAAATCGGAAGAGAAAATGGGCGCCAAAGAAGCATGAAAAGGACGTTTTTGCTGTCGAGGCGCAATCTTTGTGTGCAAGTTTGTCTCAGTTGTGCGGGGTCTAGAATGAGGGCCGAATTTTGCAACGTCGGATTTGAATCTTATCACATAAGGTCCCCATATAACTTGCAGGGGAGCCTGTATGGAGGCTGTGAGGCCTGAGAGGGCCTTTGATGTGTGCCTCTAAGGCTGCCATCGACGAATTGATGAGCTCTCGCTGGCTGCCAATTGACGCCTCTCACGCTGCCTCTGCCGGCTGACCGAGCTCTCTGGCGCCGGCGAAGCTCTCGAAGCAGCTTCAGAGCCCTCCTAGTGGCTTAGCTCGCGGTCGGCTGTTGGAAGTGAGGGTATCGAGCGTTGTATCGAGCGTTTCCATTTTGTTATTATGTTATGTTGTTGTTGATAGGAGGAATACCTACGCGGGAGGGGGGGGGCTTTGTGGACATGCCCTGTGTGCTGACACTGTGGCTAGGCTGGTTATCCTGACTAGCTTAACATCCTGTCTACATGAATTTGAGATATGTCAGTTCCCCTACAACATGTCAGGAAGGAAATCATGTCAAAGTGGATCTACGTATTTTTTTCTTTTTTTTTCTACTTTTAGTTGCCAGCTGCCAGCTGCCAGCTGCAGCTGCTAACTGCCAGTCGGTTGAACCAGCCAGTCAACTGCCAGTCAACCAGCCAGCTAACGCCGCCTTCCTACAAACAAGCCTCCAACAAGCCGCCAGCAGCCTCTGCAAGCAGCCTTCTATCAGGTAGCCAATCTACCGATCTACGTGGCTAGATAAAAGGCCTGCTGTAGAGGCTGCTGGCGGCTTATTAGAGGCGTGCGAGGCTGCCGGCGGCTTGTTGGGGGCCTGTTTGTACGCGTGTGTGTGTGTGTGTGTGTGTGTGTAGGAGGTCAGAAGGACCCGCGGGGGGGGGGGTCAATAATAGATGACTTATTAGTTAGCTGGCTAGCTAGGTAGCTAGCTGGCTTGATTCTTGATATCTGGTTAAGCCTTGATATCCTGTTGGTGCTTCTGTGATCCTGTCAGAGGCTGTATTTCCTGTCAGGCCCACTTTTATCATGTCAACAAGCCTTTATCTGGTCACAGAGGGCATGTCCTCCCGCGTAGGTAGGCGCATTCACGCTCTCCGTCGCCTCCATAGATGCAGTAGCCCCAAAGAGATTTATCATACACTGTCGAGGTTTAGCGACGTGTCGATGCTATCAGTAGTCTACACTAGGTTGGAGACGTTGTAAACGCTGGCTGGGAAGCCACCTGCGGGGTACCCCTCTCGAGGCTCGCACGTCGTAGGCAGCAGTGCTGTGAGCCACCATATCCTGGCCACGTGGTGTGCCGCATGATTATAAAATAGAGGGTTTGCCTTTCTTCTCGTTCTCAAAAGCGAGTACCTGTCGAGCAAAAAATGGGAAAACGAGGCAGTAACGATGAGCGGGTGGAGGAGATGGCACTCTGGGAGCTTAATGACGTACAAATCGGCAATCACTATGAGAGAGGCGAAAAAGACGGCCAAGTGTATTACAGCCGAAAGCTGGGCAAGGAAGGTCTAGGTCTGCCTGCAAGCTTCTGGGAACGGGAATTGTGAGGCTGCAAACCTGCCATGAATTGCACAGCGGACTAACTTCTTTCTATCAGGAAATACGAACGGCAAGCGCGAGAGGTTGCCGAGCGTCTAGTTTTGTCGTCTGGAAATGCGGCTCTCAGCACCCGGCGTCGGAACCAAGATGGACGATTGTTATCGCAAATAACCCCAACATTGGCGTTGTCACCAGTTCTGCGGAAAATGCGCAAAGAAAGCGGGGAAAGGGTAAGGGCAAGAAGGAAGACGAGGGGGCAGTAAGCAAGAAAGAGTGACGGAAGTATTTATCTTTGCGTAGGGCAAGTGAAAAGATACAAATTGCTTTTATTATAATAAACCTACTATTTATGAAACACTTCACAATAAAGCACCAGTCAGTTATTTATGCGAGAAATAGTGGGTCTGACCAGCAACCTACGAGCGCTAGCAGGCAGGTGCTCAGGAGGTCAAAGTTCATCCTGCTAATCCGTACTCCGTACACATACGTCCTACCTCTGCGCGAACTCAGCCAAGATGCCATCCGACGCTGTCGCTGAAGCGTCCGACGCCCTAGCGAATGCCATTGACAAAGAGGAAAATGTGTTATTTTCGATGCGCTACCCGGAGCTCCAAAAGCAATTTTACGCGTCGATCCTTGAGCAAACCGTCGAGCTAGAGGATATGATTTGCAGATTGCTTCAGGTTCAAACATGCAAGATTCATAGACAACCCAGAGCATGGAGGCATGGCAGTTTCAACGTTGCCATTATTGTGTGGCTACCATCTGGTAAAACTGCTTACTTACGGCTTCCATTTTCACACCGCATCGGAGAACGCCCGTTTCCAGGCAACCTGGAGGAAAAGATTCGTACAGAAACCGCCACCTATCTCTGGCTACAGGAGCACTGCCCGGATGTACCGATTCCTACACTATATGCTTTTGGACTGCCAGATGGCTCAATAGTATGTCTACTATCAACTATCGCCATAGTGGCTCTCCCTAGCTAACTCTTCCCTTTAGCATACACGTCCTCAAAATACTACTTGGTGGCGCAGAGCTTGGACAGGACTCCGCCGTATCTTCGCATGTCTTCTCGGCTACCCCGCCCCGATACAATATTCGCGCCATGCGACTCGTCATAGCCTTGCTTCTGGGTTTCTCCTCATGAGTGAGGCGGAAGGGGAAAGTCTCGCCTGGTCTTGGCCTAAATACTGTCATGATAAGAGCCGTAGAGAGAATCTGTTCCGCGGATTAGCACGCATCAGTTTGTCCATGAACTCGATACCCCAACCTCGACTCGGATCATTTTCATTCCAGGACGGCAATAGCAACAGCATTAGTCTCTGCAATAGACCGCTAAATCTGTATATGCATATGCTAGAGAATGAGGAGATCTTTTCAGGAATACCTCGTGGGCGTACGTACGCTGAAGTGGAATCATACATCTCAGACCTGCTCTCCTTACAAGATTTCAAGCTAAGGAAACAGCCAAACGCGATCTTTGACGAGGAGGATGGCCAACGCCAATTAGCAGCGAGTGCTGGGATGCGAGCCATTATGCATCACTTCATTAACCCCGATACCCGCCAAGGGCCATTCTATGTCACGCTAAACGACTTAAGTCAAAATAACATATATGTCGATGAGCAATGGAATGTCCGATGTATTATTGATCTCGAATGGACCCATACTTTACCTGCCGAGATGCAGGCCCCTCCATACTGGCTCACATCTAAGTCTGTCGATGGGTTTGACGATCGCGACGACCTCGAAGAATACGAAGAAGTTCTGACTGAATACATTTCCATCTACAGCGAGGAGGAGATCCAGCGGAACGGCTCAAACAAGCAGGCGGCAATACAGCTCAAATCATGGGAAAATGGCAGCTTCTGGTACTTCAAGGCCGCAACGATACCCAAGGGCGCTTACAACATATTCAACTGCAACATCCAGCCTATTTTCAACAAGAATCACCCTAATCAGTCCATCTTTGATAAAGTGTTCTTCTTCTACTGGGGACAGCAAGCATCGAGCTTTGTAGAGAAGAAAGTGAATGAGAGGAACGACTACATAAAGGATCTCAAGGAGGCCTTTGCTCAAGATGAGCTATGTTTCAATAGAGAATGAACTCTCTGTATTAATAACCTCAATCTTGTCAATATTTCCTTTGAGCATGACCAGCGTCAGGCGCTACCATCATTCGAGTCGAAACTGTTTACCTGCATTAGGGCTCCTAAGTCCTCGACGCAATCGACCGAAACCTCAAAGCGACTTCCGTTGATGCTTGCTGTGACACCGTTGATGCTTGCTGTGACACCGTTGATGCTTGCTGTGACACCGTTGATGCTTGCTGTGACACCGTTGATGCTTGCTGTGACACTTAAATTTAGTGCCTTGTTACCGAGAATGATCACCACGCTCATACCTGGGTACATGGTTAAATATGGTTATTTGGGGAGTGTAACAGGCAAGCCGCTTGCGCGGATGACTCTTACTGGAATAAGCCCGGGTCAATGTGCTACCAAGTAGACAGACGGGCTACAAACCCAATTCCGTCTCTCTACGAGGATGACCATTGCGATATTGTCGGTGTCTGGATAGATCCAGACTCAAAGGCTTGGCTGGGTATCGAGTGATGGACGAGGACCCCTACACTGCGTCGGGAGGCAAATTGCAAGACTGTCGCTTGCTCATAGGCATCTATTGTGGTGTCATACCAGTACAGATACTCCATGATTACGTACAAGACTCACTCGTAGCGCTTAATAGAATTTCTCGACGTGAGAAATGAACTCCCAGCCCATTTGCAAGACCACTACAAATACAAATCCGCCTCGCTAGCTTCGTCGCGGGCTGGTTTGTGGTACCACCAGCCGACCATGCAGCGAATTGTCCAAAAAATGAACTCCAGCACACGAAAGCTAGAGCCCGCTGGCGGTCTGATTTGAAAGGGCTCGTTTCCAGTTTGGATGCATAGTGAACAACCTTTTCATGTGCGTGTCGCATTAGCTTCTCCCGGGCTGAGTTGAACAAGGGATAATGTTGCCTGAATACGAAGATGAGTAGATTGGGTGCGGCCGCGTTCTGTACAGTCGGCCCAGGTCATCTAAGATAGCTTATAGTGACTTCATTATAAATATAGCTTAGGAATTTAGCTATGTACTGATTAATATTATAGTGCCAAGTCATT
This sequence comes from Beauveria scarabaeidicola, assembly GCA_037289395.1. Classification (NCBI taxonomy): domain Eukaryota; kingdom Fungi; phylum Ascomycota; class Sordariomycetes; order Hypocreales; family Cordycipitaceae; genus Beauveria; species Beauveria scarabaeidicola. The sequence goes on from JAEIJG010000607.1 coordinate 16,716, forward strand.
ATGGCCCGGCAGGTACACGGTATGGTGGTATATTCGCTACATTATATTTTTATGCCTATTGTACACGGATCAATCCCTTCAGAGCTTGCTCTCCGTCGTCATGAAGAGCACCGCTCATCATTGGCTGCTCCGCGGGCCCCAGCTCCTCCGTTGAGCACCAGCTCCCGTCCGCCGAAAGCGCCATGTTTCTTGATGATGTTGGCACCATCCACGGCGACATGAGACCTCAAAAGATGCTCCTTTAATTCCGCCATGTCAATCCGCATCATCGACTTTTCTGGCTCCTCTAATGATGGTCTCCCCGCCACGTTGCCTGGAAAGCACCAGATATTTTCTACCGCGGCCTATGGACTCCGACATGCCATGCAATGCAACCACCGACCTTTTTGCGCTGGGATCGTCCCTCTACACACATCATGCAGCCAAGTCCACCGTACGAAGATCTCGAAGATCATAGAGTAGTTGGAATGTTATCAGCAAAAGTTATTTCCCGAGCTGAGAGATGTCGCATGCGGGGACATCATCAGCAGCTGCTGGTGGAAAAAATTACCCTCTGCCAACGCCGCCTCGTCTCTACTCTATATGCAGCAACAGCCAGTCGGCCATCTTCCCTTCAATCGTCTCCATCGGCTATCGCTTATTCTTGACTTTGAGATCTTGGCTCCGCCGGTGTGTTGCTTGGTTAAGGACTTTTCGCGAAAAGAGGTTACAGAGAGCAACCAGAGGCTAATCCACATAATTCCCGTGTAGGATTCTCAGGCTCTTCATTATCAGGCAGACAAGGGATAATAACCCATCGTCAATTTGTAGGCGTCTGGTTTTTGGCGCGACAGCTATTCATTGTGGCTGGCCAGCTGGCCCAGTTACCGGTAGGGTTAATAAGCTAGTATTTACTGGCGGACAAACCGGGGTGTCTGTTGGTGGGTGGGTGGTCTGCGCATCCACAAATCGGTAACCCCCGAAAACGGATGGAGCTCACGACGTCAACCCACTGACCTTCCTTGTCATTGTGCATGCTGACGTCGCTACAATATCGAAAATGCCAAACTGGAGAGAGGAATACCTCGTGTCTCTCAAGGAATCCGAGATGAACAACCCGGTGAACATGGAGCTGGTGCAAACATGTATGACCTATCAAAAAAGCACACGAGCCTGAGAGTCACACCTGACGTTTGCCGGGGGCGGGGGACGACGACACTAGGTTCGCAGATGGCAGATCGAATATCCGCCTTGGAAGCCGAGCGCGCCTCACTACAAGCGCGGCCATTGCCCCCCTCCTCCTCCTCCTCCTCCTCCACCGGCAAGCCAGCCCCCGACGCCGCTGCCCCTCGACCCGGCCACGACCCCGCGACGACGACGCAGCTGCGGCACGACCTAGCCGAGGCGCTGCGCGCCAAGGGCGCGACCGAGACGCGCCTGCGCGCCGCCGAGGAGGAGCTCGCGAAGCTGCGCGCCAAGACGAAAGAGGACGCGCGGTCGGTCCGGGATCTCGCGTCGGAGCGGACGGCGCTCACGACGCGGCTCAAGGACCGAGAGTATGAGCTGCGTGAGAAGCGCAAGCTTGTCGAGGTGAGGGAGACTTTTATACCCTCGCTGTTGCTCGAGTGGTATTGGGGCTTTGGGTTGTTTGTTAATCTTGTGTGGTAGGAGGTTCAAGATGAAATGATTACGCTCAATCTTCAAATGTCCGTGGCGGAAAAGGAGAGAGACAAGGTGAAGAAGGAAAATAAAGAACTCGTCGACCGCTGGATGAAGCGCATGGCGCAAGAAGCAGACGCCATGAACCTGGCCAACGAACCTGCCTCAAGGTGATGCGCATCTACCTTTTGCCCCCGACTTCAACGACTCGAGCTCATCTACCTTGTCCCACACTTCAACGACTTGAGCATTCTTTTACAATGACAACGAATAGACATCACGGCGCATACGAATTTTTCCATTTGGTTTGACAAGAAGAGTATGGCAATAAGAGTATGGATTGTTGATTGTATGCAGTCCCGCTACCACAAAAAAAGTTTCCTTCGTGGAGAAGAAGAAAAAAAAAAAAGACAAAAAACCCCGGCACGCCTTTCCATTCCACCGACCAGACACAGATAACCAGAAAATACCAAGCAACGGATCAAACAAGTCTATTTTCGCGTGGAAATGTAATACGGCCCCCCAGCATTCGTCCAGCTGACGAAACCCTCCGGATACGCACACTCCTCCACGTCCAATATCGTGCTGCCAACGTCGTTGATATTGTGGCTGTGGCCGTCCGTGACAAAGGACCGCAGCGAAATAATCTTGCACCCGCTCTTGAGGTCTAGAAACATGCGCACCAGGTCGTCGTTGAGCTGCGACGTAAACGCCTTGTTGTTGACCAGCACCACGTCGGCCCGCTTCAGCGCATCGTGTATCACCTGGTTCTTGCGAAAGTCGCCCTTTTCCAGGCGCGTCCTTCCGGGCAGGATGCCCCACAACTTGCAGCGCGACCCAAACTCGCGGTTTTGGTCGTCGGCCAGCTTGCAGGCGTTTTCCATCATCTCGCAGCCTATGCTCTCGCAGCCAATCTCCAGCGCTGCCTGCAGCACCACGTTGCCGACGCCAGAGCCCAGGTCGACAAAGACTTGGTCTGATGTCATCTTGAGCTGCTCGACCATCAGCTTGGTGACAAAGGGGTGCAACAGCTCGCCGTATACATAGTCGGTGCCGTTTTCGTACTTGGAGAGGAGCTCCACGTGAGGGGCGACGGTTCTGTCGTATATTTGGTCGAGGATAAAGGCGACGAGGTGGGGGGGTATTTCGTGCAACTTGTCGAGGTTCTTGGCAACGATGCCGTCCTCGACAAGGTTTTGGAGGGTTTGATTGTACTCGTGGATGGCGGCTTTGAAGCCTGTTAGATCCTGAATATTTCTGTTGGAGGCTTTTTCGAGTCGTCGAATCAGTCCTCCGTTTTGATTGGTAAAGGGCTCGGCCTCTTGCTCGGTGAGGTATATCTCGGCAACAAGTTGTACGATACGGATGCTAGCCTGTACCGCGTCAATCTTGTCTTTGCCCCAGACTAGTTCAAACCTAGAGAATCGTTAGTAGAGAGCTCGTGAGAAACGATGAGACAGGTTAGGAGTGGCTGCATGGGCTTGCAACATACCGTTCTCGTGGTTGGGGGCTTGGATATTGTATTTCTATTGCAACATCCTCTTTTTGAGCGCCCATGACCGGTACGCACTTGGTCTCCAGCGAGGCGACATTGACGGCGTGAACAAACTTGAGACCGGCCTCGGGCTCCTCATAGGCGTCAATGTCACGCAGCTGGCGGTTGGGGTCGGGCATGTCGTCATCTTGGCCCTTGCGCGAGCGCTTGCGGGTGTCGAGGCTCATCCAGCCATCGTCCTCGTTGTCGCTGTCCTTATCAAAGGTGACGCGCTCGGCGACGGGGGATTTGCGGACCGGGGTGGTGCCGGCCTTGCGTTTGCGCTCGAGGCGGCGCTCGTCCGACGACGACGGGTACGGCGAGTGACTGTTCTGACGTGGCGTGGCGGGCTTGGGCGAGGAACGGTGGAGGGACGGGGAGCGCGACGATGATGACGAGGCCTTGGAGAGGGCGGCTTGGGGCTTGGGCTTTGGTTTGGGCGCGGGCCGCTCGACCGTGACCTTTTCGATCCGAATCTTGGGCGGATCGACTTTGAATTTGTTCCCTTTGCCACCGAGGAGAGGCATCGTGACGTGGCCGAGGGGGGGGGGGGTTGAAGAGGGAGGAAGTTGGTCGGCACTGATGCGCCGGCGCGACGGGCGTCTGCGGAGGAGAAATGCGCGCTCAGATGCGCTTCACTTTGGGGGCGCTATGTTTATGCGGTGAGAGGGCGGCGGCGAGGGGTCTGTCGGCGATGGTGCGTCGAAGGATGGGTGATGGTCTTGGTCGATGCGGTCGAAGATGGTCACAGGACCGGGGGCCGGTTTCGGACCGAACAGCAAAGAGAATGACAATGTAAATAATGTGTATGAAAAGAAGAAGAAGCTAGTAATAAGGAAAAGGAATGAAGGGAAAATATGACAACAAGATCAGGAACTGTGGCCAGAATGGTGGCGTGGGAAAGATGGAATAAAGCTGAGAATATCCAAGTTTTTTACGCTTGTACTACTCGTGCCCGCCCCCACTTTGGCCGCCTCTTACAGCCAGGCAAGCTGGCTTGCAGAGGCACCCTCTCAAAGAGGGTGCTCCCCACCAAATTCGTCACACTACCAAATTCGTCATTTTTAATAGTGTAAATAGCTTCAATTCAACGGCATAATAACCAGCGCACCCGACCATCTTTTTCATGTACAAAAAGCCTCTCAAGTACTCCATCCTTCCGTTTATCTCTAGCTTTTTTCGCAGCTTCTTTAAACACTCTAAACGCCGCCCGTTACGCCGCGCGCTCGCGGCGCGCTACTCGAGCTATAATCTCTTATTCCTCCTTTAATTCCTTATCCCGGACCATATGGCGAGCTTACTTAACCAAAAGGGTGCCGCCGTATTGCAATTAACGGGCTTTTTTAGACCTATTAGCCTAGAATTATTCTTTTCTAAGAGCCTAGCGCTTAGCATCCTATTAAAGCTAGTGGCTTATAGCGGCGTGGTATAGGGAGCCTTTAATTAAGGCCTATACCTTACCTATTAATTTAGCGTTAAGAGGGCTATTCTATAATACCTCTATAACTTAATTTACTAGCTTATTAGCCTACTATAGTATATAAGGAGTATTAAAGGGAGAGGAACCGTTATTATACTATAATAGCTAAGGTAATAGTGTACGAGCCCTATTAGGCTACTAGAGCTATTATAGTATAACTAAAGGGTTATATAGATAAATTCTAGTATTCCTAAAGGTAGAGATAATTAAAGAACTCTATAGTGTCTTTTCTTAGGCTTTCTATATTAACTAGAGGAATTCTAGCTTACTAATAGTAGTAATACTATCACGAATAATAACATTAAGGCCTCTCTAATAGTGGTGCTTTAAGGGCTAAAAAATCACCACATTAAGCGGCTATAATAGATATATTAAATAAGGTAGCATTCTAAAGGGTATTATACTAGAAACTTTATAGTATTTTATAAATTTAATTATATAGTATAAGCTATAGCCGTTAAGAATTAGTAGACGTTTAGTACTAACCTAGCACTTTATAGAGTGGCTTTAGAAGTATTATAGCCACTTAAAGGTAATTTCGTTATTTATATAGCCAGAAGAGGTCACTAAGACCTTTATAGCCGCGTGTAGCTCGTCTAAGTACTACCTACTTATTTACTACTTACCGGTAATAATAACAAAGGCAGGGATAAAGGCGCTAGCGGTAGAGATAGCCTTAATAACTATAGCTAATTCCTAATTCTTAGGGCTTATAAAATACTACTTATAGTGGCTCTTAGTAATAATAAGTTCGTCCTTTAATATGCTAATTTAGAAGCCTAATTTATCTATATTCTAGGTATTATTTAGGGTAATACTGTATATTAGAATAACCTCTTAAAGAAGGTAGAAGTACCGGTTAATAACCATAGGGTTTTCTATAGCCTTCCTTTAAGCCTTAATTACCTATTAACGCTACTTAATATAACTATACCACTTAAGAAAGCATATAGTCTAGTGCTTTCTAACTATAGGGACATCCTCTAGGTTAAGCTATAACGAAGACCTAGCCTTTAAGATGAAGTTTGCCGCGTTAGTAATAAAGTTAGGGCGTATAGTAAGATTAAGCCTCTTAAGGTAGTTAATATAGGTGCAAATTAACGTCTCTTTAGCCTCTAATAACGTGGTGTTACTAGCACGGCGGCCTTTATTTAAATTTCGTCCTTTTAATCGCTCGATAAGCGTCATACGCGGGATGTTAAATTGCTACGCCACCTTTTATACTAGTAATCTAGGATTTTTACTATAGTATTAGATAGCATTTTATAAGTCATTCTCTAAATATAAACGCGTTATTATTTGTGGTTATTGAGATAATCGCGCTTCTATGAGGTCGTCGCGTCTAAATGACGAATTTGGTAGTGTGACGAATTTGGTGGGGAGCACCCTCTTTGAGAGGGTGCGACGGTGCCAGCTTGCTGGCTTAGTCGTGGCCAAAGTGGGGGCGGGCACGAGTAGTCGCACCGTTTGTCGGAGTGCAGGTACCAGTTATTTACTGGTACCTACCTAGTACGGGAGAGGAGAGTGGATGGGCGGGCTCAACAAGTGACGTGGGGTCTATTTT
>JAEIJG010000608.1:0-22913 GCA_037289395.1 Beauveria scarabaeidicola
TCATGCACACTGTTATGCCCGCCTGCGCGTGTGATTTACTATTACCACATACACGACGACACACACACAGGTCGTAAAAAGGGCAACAAGGTTGCGGGGGAGTCCAAGGCAAAAGGCAGGTAGGTGGTCAGCTGGTGGCTTGCGGCTGTGGTGGTCGTCATTGTCTCCTCATTGGCTTGTTGGTTGGGTCGCCGATTTTGATTTTGGCAAGAATAATAAATATATATATTGGTTCCGCAACGACTCTGGTCATCGAGACCGCGGGGAAGGAAGAGGGGAGGGGAGAGGGCACGAGGACGCTGTTTGTTAGTGATGCTGCTGGTACCAGGCTAATATGATTCGTGGCATGAAAATGAATTGCTGTCCAACCTTGGTAAACTAACTCCGTACAAGGCTCTCAAAAGGCTCGTATGGCTAACCCCTGCTCCCCTTGCTCTTGCTCATTGGCATGCCACAACGCTCGGGCATCGCGCCAAGATCAAGTCAATTTGCTATACGTACGGATACGTCTCTTGGGCACAGTATGGAAAGATGGAGGAAATTGTAAGGCATGGCTTTTCTACACTGAACAACTCCTAAATAGCGGCCTGGCTTCGCCAAGCATCACTCGTACATCAGCTGACAACTGCCAGTCACCTCTGGCTCAGGCTCCCGCAAATGGAAGGTAGCTCCGCGTTGGGTTTGACCGGATATGCGACAGTCACCATGGCAGGTGTGAAAACGGGCAGGAAGTGCATTAGTCGTCAATCCGTTTACTGGGGTGCTCCCAGTAACTTGTTTTTTTTTTCTTTTTGTTTCTTGATGTCTCTATCTTACCCGCCCAACTCGCCAGTGTGAAACAAAACGACTCTTTTTGCAATACGAAATACACCCATTTGCTTTTCCAACCTGCGGCTGGCGACAGTCAGCATTGATACATTCGGGCTTACGCCTTGGTCGTGGGAATCTCCTCAACATCCTCCTCGTCATCGCCGCTGTCGACATCCTCGGCATCGTCACCACCGAGATCGGGCATGTCGCCGCCACCGGCCAGTTTGGAGAAGTCAATACCGCCAAAGTCACCTAAATATCATCATTAGCACATCTTTTATTTTGGTGGAACCGTTTGCGAGGGAGTGGGAGGTCAGCCTGCAAGACGGCGCAGTTCGTGCACCCGCTGCGACGCGATTTCCCCTCATCTCAATATTTCACGTACCTCCCATGCCAGGCATGCCGCCCATGCCGCCAAACTGAGAAAAGTCCTCCTCGGGGGCCTCGTTCTGCTCATCCTCATCAACCCACTTGTCGAAGTCGGTCTTGAGGAAATGCAGACGCTTGCTGTCCTTGAGCAGGCGAGGCCAGTACTCTTCCTTGAGGTCCTTTTTCTGCAGCTTCATCTCAATGTTCTTGGCGGTGTGGTTGATCTTGCTCTCGGCGGGGTCGATCTCGGCAAAGAAGTCGAGCAGGACGTGGTACTTGCGCTTAAGAGTGCCCGAGGTGCCCGTGAAGGAGAGCGAAGTGGGCTTAAGGTCCAGCTTGATGTCGTCCTTAGGGACGTCGGGGACGGAAATGGTCAGGTAGACAAAGTTCTTGGCGGCGTCGGTGCTGGAGGAGCGTTGAGCCCAGAGGACTGCGTATCGTCAGTATCTGGTGTGCGGGACGGCCGCATTGCGCAGCAAATTAAATCATCTGTAGCTTCGATTGAGGCCGTCTATGTGCGGTACAAGAGCTTGGCAGTGTTTGCTGCATGGCGCAGAACAGGTACCGACATTTGGGGGCGCTTTCCGATAGCTTTCGCGTTGAGAGCATACGCAAGTGAAAAAGACGTACCTTCAGGAGTGGCGGTCTCGGCAGACATGATGAAGACTGTGGTAGGGAATTCAAGTGGTTTGATAGATGGTGGAAAAATGACGAAAGAAAAACAAGACACGTCCGTTGAGCAATGGCTAGGCGTGCGCTTCCAAATGCGTGATTGTGAGAATATGGAGGAGGAAGAAAGCAGTTGTGATGGAGCAAGGTGGTTTGAACAAGGCGGCAGCGCAAGTATTCTGCTGCGGCAAACGAGCTTTTGGTGGTGCTAGCCTCCCCTCTCTTGTGCTCTCTTGTGGGGTGGTGCTTTGGATTTTGGCGCTGGCTGGCTGCCTTGCCCCTCTCCTTCGCCTGCCTTCAGCCCTTTCTGGCACATTCTACGGTGGGCAGAGCCTGAATAAGAGGTACATGCATTGTCCGGCAAACACCCGGCATTGGCCAAGTACTTTGCTAACGTCACCGCTTTGGTGGCACTTTGGCGACTTCCCCAGGCAGGTGCCCCCTACACTGTTCACTGCACATATGTGGGCCGCTTCAGTGCCAAAATGCATTTGTCCAGCTCCAGTATCTGCGCTGTCGCACGGGACGGCTCCCGCTGGCAATGGCCGCTGATTTGGAATGCGTCGGCGGCATTGTGCAGCTTGAATGTCTCAAGTAAAAAGACAAACACAAATGTTAGCTCCGAAGACTGACTCTCCCACGCATTGTACCAGTAGGTGAAGCTCAGAGCTCTCTCTGCTCTCACAACCGAGCTCCACTGTAGACCCTTCTGTACGCGCCTTTTTTAGCGGGCAGACACAGGGCAAGCCAGCTGCGCCACACCCTCAACAGTGGCAAGTGGGCACCTGCCAAGGTGGCTTTGCTGGCCGGTGGCTGTGGGGTCTCCAACCCGATGCTTGGTGCATTGTACGCGGCTCTGAAGCTCCCGCAGGCATACCCATCTTCTGCTATCGGCTGCGTCAAATACACAAGCCGCGTGGCCAGTTCTCTGTCGTGGACCGGCCATCCATACGAAGCGCACAAACACACATACACAGACTTTTTCTCCGGGCCTGGATTGGCCGTTTGCCGCCGTCATTTTGCCCTGATTCATCGGCTTCCCCGCGCCGCGAACCATGGAGGCGCTGAGGGCCGTCTTTACCAAGCCGGATCCCCAGGCGCAGGTACGCGACAAAGCGGCGGCTCTTTCATCGCTTGTGGTGTCTTGTCTGACACGCTCGTTTTATCTAGGCCCGGAAATGTAATGCGCTGCTGCGCACCAACATCCGCAAGCTCGACCGCGACATCAACAGCATCAAGCAGGCTGAGGCCAAGGCGCGCCAGCTCATCATCCAAGCCGACAAGCGTGGGCAGCGCGACCCTTCCCGCGCTGCGCAGGCAAAGAAAGAGGTCCGCATGTACGCCGTCGAGCTCATCCGCGCCCGCAAGCAGACGGCCCGCCTGCACACGGCAAAGGCGCAGCTCAGCTCGGTGCAGATGCAGGTCAGCGAAGCCTTTGCGGTGCGCAAGATTGAAGGGTCCATAAAGTCGAGCGTGGGCATCATGAAGGACGTCAACAAACTCATCGCTCTTCCTGCGCTGGCGGGTACTATGCGCGAGCTCGGCACCGAGCTCATGAAGGCCGGCATCATTGAGGAGATGGTCGAGGACGTCTTGCCTGAAGACAACGATTTGCTAGTAGAGGACGAAGCCGAGGCTGAGGTGGACAAGGTGCTCAGCCAGATTCTCAAGGACAAGAAGGAGACTACTGCGAATTTGCCGGCTGCGCCCCTACCCGATCCAGAGGTGCCCAACGCGGCAGAAGAGGTCGAGGAGGAAGAGGATCCAGAGGAGATGATGGATCAGATGCGGGATCGTCTGAATGCTCTGCGAAGCTAGATACGGAAGGGATCATGTTGCATGCCATGCGAGACTGGTTATTATTGGGGCATGACAGCGGCGTTTGGCGCTTAGGATACAATTGCTTTCGTTGAGCCTCTTTGAATACACGCCTGTTAGACAGGTCTTGGATTCCGTTACTGTTTACGGACAAAACTGCTTTACACGGAGCGAGTACCACTGAAAATATCGGTCAAGTATTTGGGGTTTCCCATCTAACTAGTATTCGGCCACGACAAATATAGTGTAGCCGAGACCAAGCTAAGCTTATACTTGGCAAAACATTCGCAACACACGGCATTAAATTTAATCAATGTAGTCTCGTCATTGCAAAGCCTGCTTAATAAAGTAGTAAAATCCAGGCCCTGTTTCGTCAATTCTAGGTACTCACACCTGCAGCACTTGCAGTGGTGGGGGTGTGACAGCCTTGTCCAGGGGCGCTAATCTAGCCGATCGTAAACAGCAACGACGTCGAGCTCCCACCCACGTCAAACAAGCTTCCTCTCACTCCATCTCGTGCCGACGTCCCGCGCAGCCATGTCGTCTCTGGCCCGCACGCGGTCGCTGCGCAAGCCTGCCGGTCCCACGGCCTTACCTCCCCGAGAACGGTTCGGCGAGCAGAGCCAGCCCGACCCCAGCCGCAACCTCTCGCCGAGCCGACTTCCCACGAAGCCAGCCTCGCGGCCGACGACGAATTCCTCGACAACCGCCACCACCCCCGCGCGATCCACTAGCGGCCGCCTACACAGGAAGGGCAGCGGCGCATCATCGGATGGGGCCTTTGCAGCGACGACGCCGATGGGGCCTAAAAGGTCCGTCTCGCTGGGCAAGAAGACTGTGACGACCGCGGCCGCCGCTCAGGGGCACACGCCCGCGAGAAGGGACACGCACAGATATCCGCCGCGTTCTTCGGCGACGCGTCCGACATCCATGGTTCTGAGGCCCACGTCGGCTGGCTCGACGGGCTCGGCACCCACGGCGACCAGACGCACAACGCCGACGCACGCGCGTGCCAACAGCACTGCCGGGACGGGAGCAGGATCAGCGCCGCCTGCAGCTGCATCACAGGAGCGTAATAGCCGATCTCGGCCACCGTCGCGCGATCCGATCTCATCTGTTGCCGCCGCACCGGCCACGCCCAAACGACGCGCCGTATCGGGGGACAAACGGCCTCTTCCACCCACCACACCCAACAAGACTACCGCCGCCGCACCCCCGCCAAGCCTGCAGCACCGTCCGGCCTTTAACACGCCGCATCAGCGGTTCTCGCCCGCCAAGACCGACTCGCCCAAGCCCCCCACGGCATCGTACACGCAGCCGCCGTCGTCGCCGTCCAAGCTGCCCGCCAATGTCGCCGCGTCCGCCGAGACGGCCCGTCTGCAGGCCGAGCTGCTACAGCTGCATCTCCTGCACCGCGACGCCGGCAAGGTTGAATCCCAGTGGCACGCCAGCGCCAAAACGAAGCTTGGACTGCGCTTCCACGAGCTGCGCGATGCCCACCGCGCGCTGGCGGAGCGCGAGGCCGCCGCCGTCGAGGCCGACAACCTGCAAGGGCTGCAGCGCTGGGGCGGCGCGCTCCTCGACGCCAAGATCCGATCGCTGGACGCCGCCATCAGCGGCGTCTGGGCCATGAGCGAGCCCGGCGGCAAGTACGCGCGCGTGGTTCGGCGCTTTGAGCGCTGGGTCGAACGCGTCATGGACCTCGAGGAGGCGCGGGACAATGGCACCATTGGTCTGCTCGCAAGCGGCGGTGGTGGCGGCAGCATCACCCTCGGAAGTAGCACCGGCAATGGTGGCGGCCCCGTTGTTGAGGACGCGCTCTTCGTGCCGGAGCTCGGCCCGGCGTGGGCGGACGACTGCGAGAGCATGGCACGCAAGCTCGAGGACTGGCGGGACCAGCTCGAGGGCGCATGCTTGGAAAACCAGGACGGCGGTGCCGAGGCGACGATGACGAGTCTCGGGCGCATGCTCGACGGTGCGAGAAGCCTTGTCGGGAACATGCTGGCGGAGCTGTCCGCCATGGAGGAGATTCGGCAGGCGGCGCTGGCGCGGGAGGAGTATTGGATCGAGGCCACGAACAGGGACGATGACGAAAGCGATATACCCCTACGAGCCGGTGCAGTCTGGCGAGCTATTTAAACTTGAGAGAGTCTTAGAAGAGGGAGGAGCAGCATATTCATTAGCATACTCATACCCACGCGGCACTGTTCTAGCATAGGCTGTTGTACGACCGGCGTTATGGCATCACAAGACACTTCTTCTGTACTTACACTGAACCATTATTTCTCTTTTTACTGACCAAAATGCGACTGAATTTAATTCATTACTTGTCAAGTTGCAGTTGCCGCTACCTACGTTGATTCTCCATAATGTCTTCTCATTCACCTCTTTCACGCGTCAGTTCATGCACGAAATTTGTTCCTGATCAATCTGGTTTTCTCTTTTATTGCCTTTATATGTTTTATGCTGGGTGCCCTCACAGGAACGAGCGGCGGGGGAAGCCGACGCCCTCGACGGCCGGCTCGTCGACAAACCAGCTGCAGCGGTCTCCGGCACCCTCGTTGACAAGGGTGCAGGGCAGGCCGTCTGCGGTGTCAAAGATTTGCTTCATGATTCCCTTCTTGCCGGCGCCGGTGGCGACAAAGGCGACGCGGACGGCATGGGTGACGACGGGCAGGGTCAGGGTGATGCGCTTGGGTGGGGGTTTGGGCGAGTCGGTGATGGAGGCAACCCAGGCGCTAGTCTCGCGGAGGAGGGCGTGGTTGGGGAAGAGGGAGCAAGTGTGGCCGTCGGGCCCGCAGCCGAGCAGGACGAGGTCAAAGATGGGGAGGCGGACCGAGTCGCGCGAGGCAAACGACGCGACGAGGGTCTGCTCGTAGGCGTCGGCGAGCTCCTGAACGTCGTCAAGGTGGGTTGCGTCGACGGGGTGAACCGCGGGCTGCTGGTCGGCGGGGAGCTTGTCGAGGAGCTCTGTCTTGAGTAGGCCGTAGTTGGAGTCGGCGTGGTCGAGCGGCACAGCGCGCTCGTCGGCGAAAAAGATCTCCCACCGGGTAAAGTCGAGCTTGTCGTTGGGTCCCGTCGAGGGCGTGAGGAGGGCGGCGGCGAGCGTCTTGGGGAGCGAGCCGCCGGAGACGGCCACCTTGAAGCTATCGTGGCGCGCAAACCCGGCGTTTTGGCTCTGGATAACGTACTGCCGGAGGGCCGGAGCGAGCGTGTCGACACCGGAGAAGGCGTACAGGTTGGGTTGCGTCTTGGGCATCGTGTATGAATGGACTTTTATGGTGATGAGCTGCAGATCAGCTTGTAGATGTAGTCGATCGGATTTAGGGAGATGATCGATTGATGCGTCGTCGTCGGCACAAGTCAGGGGATTTTCGTTTTCTGCAGTTGGAGTTGGAGACTGGCGGGGTTGAGGGGCATGCAAGCGGTTTTTTCTCCTCAGAGTGCAACTAACTGCCAGCACTGCCAAACATCTGCGTCATCGTTACAGCCCTGTTAATCAGCGCGGGGCAGACCCAGTGGTAGCGTCATACAGACAGCGGCCCAACAGTGCGTGGTATGGCCACGCTGAAATTTGCATGTGCTTGGATTCGAGCCAGTAATTCTTTCAAGTAGATTACAGATTGCGGTGTCGTTGGAAATTCTGTATCTGTGATTGGCGCTATTTTCATCATACCGCGTTGTGTGGCTCGACAGCCACTGGCTCCGGAAAGAATGTATTGTAGATACCAAAAGCATATTTAGACAACCGTTATATTGTGTCTAGATTGACAGTGACAGTGGTCTTTCATTCAATTCGACCAATTGTTCTGAGACAGATTCTTCCCGATTATTCGCAACGACCGCAGTGTCTGATTGTTGTTGTAGATTCTATGATTGTCCTTGCTTGGTCCTTGTGAATCCAATTCCACCAGTTTGATGGGCAGACCGAAACTATAGCGCTTGACCATAATCTTCAACGCTGTGCTGGCTTGGATGGCGGCGATTTTCTGTGGCTCTGAAATAGTTGTCGTGACTCCAGCAATTCATGTGTCCGGCGGGGGGGCTGATCAACTGGCCTCTGGTAGACTCGAGATTGTCGAGGTAGTGTCGGGAAGTGGCACCGGAAAGGTGAGAAAGGCGACGATGGCCGAGACCAAGCGCAAAACGCTCCGTCAAGCCCTATCACAGGCCGCAAACGGTCTGGGTCTTTGGCTCACAGTGGCAATGCTCCGCAAATGGGTGTTTGTTCGGCCCAGTCGGAAGAGTTCTTGCAGCATCGGGGCTGACTCAAAATTGCATCAGGGAATAGCAATCTCGTCCCGGGGAAATGGTACGTGTTTCAAAAGCCCGTGCCTGGTTCCAGTGTCTGTGTCTGTCTGGGTAGGTCGGCTAGGCTGATCATGGCCCGCGGCAGCGACGATGGACGCAGAGAAATCTTGTTCACCTGAACCGACTGCATGATGTTGCTAGTGTGCGACTCTAAGGGTCAGGATCCGCAAGCATATTTTGAGAGAGAGAGACGGATGGCGTGCATGCACGAAGGCATCGAGGAATGCGGAGGTCAACTGCCGACTGGAAGGAACGGCGCTTCGAAGGGAGTAATTGATTGCTAGAGTGTCTATAAGCAATGAGCAATCAATTGTATGCTCGAATGTCAACAATGTCAATAAGCAATTAGCAATCAAGCGGTGATGGAGGATGTGCGATTGGTTCGATGGCTGACTTGGACGCTGTTGTCTTTGCTTGGTTTGCCAGCCACGCAACCACGCACACACACTGCCAACTGCCAGCCAATGTTTTAAGATGGGTGGGCAGGGTGGAACCAACTGGAGTGCATTTCAGCGTGTTGCCAAAGCCAAGTATGGACGCTGAATGGACGACGAAATGGGCTCAAGACTCAAGAGTGGCGCTGCAACAGTGGCGCTGCAACAGTGGCGCACCAAAGTGGCGCACCAAAGTTGCACTTCAGGGTCCTTTTTCGCGGAGCATCCAGCGCTTTCCAACCAGATTGCAGGGCCTTGTGGAAACTTTTTACTGGTTTTCAGGGGCTTCTTACTGGCTGCCCACGACCCTTGCCGCACAGCTTCCTAGCGGGGTTGGCGGCTCCCTTACCAAGTTACCAGTAGGTAAGCGGACTTGACGGTTGGCGGCCTTGTCTCCTTGTCTTTCTTTCTGTGGCGCTGCCACTCGTCAAGCCTCCAACTGGCCTCGTCCTTCTGATTTCTTCCACTGCGCCCAGTTTGGTAATTTTCCTTGCAGCAGCCAAGCTGCCACTTGCCAGTTGCCTCTCTCATCTGATTTTGCCCACATTTCCCTTACAGAAAATTTTGTACCGCCCAAGCTTTCCCGTTTCTTTTGCAACTTGTGCATCGAAACTTGTCTTCTTTTTTTCTTGCAGTCGTTTACTGGAGAGGTGGCTTTGGCCATTGTACCTCTCAAATCCCCCTTCTCTGCCCCATTTTACTCTGGCCTTGTCACACCCATTTACACATTCCAAACACGACTCATCTTTTCATCCCACCTCCGCCGCGGGGCAGCAGCTCCTCTACTAGGATAGAGCCGCAGCACCATCAACAGCGCGACCTACCTAGACACGCGACGGCGTTTTCATCAAACGATATTTCACCTTTGCATTCGATCTATTGCCTTGTTCAATATATTCAATCTCTTCTCCTTAATCTTTTCTTTGGAATTTCCCCCCTCCAGGCCTGACCCCAAGTAGTGGTTGGCATCTGGCGATACTCCCGTTGCCAAACGACGATTCAGTCATATAACTTGGCCACATACTCGCTCAAGAAAATGTCAGACATAGATGTCCAGGAGCAGCTGCTGGATCGCAGACTCCAGCTTACCGAAGGACTCGCCAGTCTCCCCTACGACCTCGTCTTGTACATAGAACGAGCCCTCGTCTACGCAGACCTTGGCTACCCTGACCTTGCGGCTGGCGATGCATACCGCGCACTGCTGCTGACTGATGAGGTCCTGACCGACGGCTTCGAATACCATGAGCAGGCTCTGGTAGCTCTTCGCATGCGGCTGCCGCCTCCGATGCCTGATGTTCTCTCGTATGGCAAGCTCGCCGATGAGTGGTCACCTCCTCTCGGCGTCGAGACGCAAGACGAAGAGGAAACCGTGCATGCGCTAGCTCGCTTATGCGCAATCCGCGCCTATCAGATACTGTCCCTTAGCCTGCTCCTCTGCGGCTGTCTCAAATCGGCATTCACCTTTTGCGAGCGAGGCCTGGCCGCCAGCCCAGGCAATCAGGAGCTCCTCAATACCAAGAGCCACATACAGACGGTCGCCCGCCGACGGCTACGTCGCGACACGTTTGAAGTCACCGATTTGCCCGACTCGGGCTTGGTGCGTCGGGAGGTGTATCCCTGGAACGATCACGAGCCCGACCGTTTCGATAAAGGGTCGCTGGATTCCCTCAACGCTGACCTCAAGAAGATGGCACCCAAGTGCGCCATCAAAGTCGCCACGCTGCCCGTTTTGCTGGAAACTGCAAGCAGCAGCACCGACTCTCTCGAAATTATACCCACCTGCAAGCAGCTGGGCGTATTCGCCGAGGAGGATATTGAGCCAGGCGAGGCGGTCTTGCGCGAGTACACCCTGCTCACGGCCAACAACAGGCTGAAGGACTCGGTCTGCGATGCATGCAGCTGCGATCTGCCACCCATAGGCAGCGAGCAAGAGCCGGTTCAGTGCGACGAATGCCATGATACCGTCTTTTGCAGCCAGTACTGTCACGATGAAGCCCAGGAACGATATCACCCATTCGTCTGCGACAAGGACGTCGACGCCATCGCCAAAGACGCCGACAAGTTTGAGGCTGACGACACACTGTACCTGCTTTTGCTCGCGCGCGTCCTTGCGATTGCCGCACACCAAGAACTTCACCCCCTCGATGTCCGCGAGGTTAAGTTTATTTGGGGCGACTTTGTACCCAGCCGCACCAACGACATTGACGCGTCTCCGTCGGCCGGCCCGCCGCCCGAGTGGACGCTGCCATTCTCTTTCAAGTACAACATTGAAACACCACTGCACCTCCTTGAAAAGATGGACATTGACATTTATGCCTCGCTCGCCGACTACGATCTGTGGATCCTCAACACGCTGTACGCCAAGTTTCGCGGCACCGCCTCGGCCCGCAAGAGCTCGCGCGACGGCCGTCCCGACGTTGCCGCTGTCCACCCCTACTGGTGCCTCGCCAACCACGACTGTGACCCCAACGTCACCTGGGACTGGGGCGGCCGCATGGTGCTCCGCGCCAAGACGGAGCGCAAGGTCGGCGGCCGGCCCGGCGGCATCCGCAAGGGCGACGAAATTCTCAACCACTACTGCGATATTGACCTGCCCGTGCGTCAGCGCCGCGAGTGGGCGCGGGGCAGCCTTGGCGGCTGGTGCATGTGCCAGCGCTGCAGGACCGAGTCTGCCGAGGCCGTCGAGGACAAGGAGGATGTTGGCCACGAGGGAAACTCGTGACAGATGGAGAGGTGCCTGTGTTTGAGTGAGCGCCGTCTTCCCTTTTCCCGCCCCTCCTCTCTGAATATACCACGATGCATGGATGATAATAGCAATGCAGACGTCGTCCTGCGATATACGTGCGAGACGCAGATTATCCATGAATATATAGCTGTCAACATGACGATCCCGACCTCGAAAACCATTTCGAACAGAAGATACACGCATCTGCTGGTGGTTTGACACCACATCATACATACCTGTACCTACAAAATAATACAGTATCAATAGAATTACAAAATCAAAGACTACATATCTATTCATTGTATGAAATGTGCTTCTTCAGCATCTTGAGTACATAAACACGGCGGTGGTTGTGAGGTAAACTCTCTTTTTTTTTTGTTCTCGTAATAATTGGTGATTCCACACTATAATATTGTAAAAGGTACGTCTAAGCTGCTAGATCTTCTTTTAGACAAGGACAAAGCCGAAAACGATGGTAAAGATACTTTTCATGCATCTTTGTAATAAAGGCGGAAGGAAGAAGGAAAGAAAGAAAGAAAGAAAGAAAGAAAGAAAGAAAGAAAGAAAGGTCGGCACATTCGCTTGCATGTAGAAAACGTTCTTTGCATAAGCCCATGAAAGAAACAAAGAAAGAAGAGACCACCCTGTCTGCACCTCCCTGATCATCCGTCACTGCGACCCGGCCCGCTTCAGCGGCCTGCGCCGGGAAGCGGACGCGGGCCGACAATCTGTCTGCGCCCGGCGCCGATGCCCTGGCTGCCTCTGTTTTGGGAGTCGCCGCCCGTGTAGCCGCTCCACTGGCCGACGTCCCAGCGGCCGCCCATGCCGCCACCGATGCCTTCGACGCCGTCGCCCGCGGGCACCGCGCGCGCCGTTTCCTTTTGAGCCTCTTCCCACTCGCGCTGGCGCTGGCGCTCCATTTCCATCTCGCGCTCGAGAAGCGACTTGCCGGCCCACCCGCCCGCCTTGGTCTTGGCCTGAACCTGCTGGCGACGACGGTCCTCGGCGTCGCGCTCCTCTCCGCTGCTGCCAATCTCGCGAGAGTACGTCTGCTGTGTCGCTGGCACGGCCGGTGCGGGGTGGCTCGCGAGGAAGCGGCCAGTGCGGTTCTGGGGCGTAGGCGGCGACTGGTAGGTCGCGGGGTCGGGTAGGGGCCGGCTGCTGCCACCGGTGTTGTGCGACTTGACCTTGGGCGTGGCGGCAGTCGGGTCAGGCAGAGGTCGCGGCGATTGCGGTGGTGGTGGAGAGCGGACTTCAGGCGCCCGTGGTTCCGGCGTGCGCTGATGCCGGATGTATTCGGGAGTTCGCTGCACCGGCTCCGGCGCGCGAGACTGCTGCTGATGTTGGCTCCACTGCGTCTGCAGGTACTCTCGCTCTCCTTGTGCCCATGAATCTTGTCGCATGGGCGGGCTTTGGACAGGCGCGGGAGCGCGGGGGCGGCTTCGAGATCTGGCTTTGGGAGACTTCGTCCCAGCAAGTGGCGACTTGAATGCGCCTGCAGCGGAAATTACGGACGATCTGTTGGGCACGCGTTCTTGCCGCTCCCGCTCGTATTCCGCCTCACGCTGTCGTGCCTTTTCGAGCTCCATTTCAAGGGCTTTTATACGGCTGCTGTCGTCGGTCGCGTTGCCGCTGGTGGCACGGTCGGCCTGGTACTGGCTCAAATACTGGCCACGCAGCTTCACCGGGCTGCGGCTCCTTGCTCTTTGCCGTTCTTCCTCGACCTTGGCCTCGGCTTCCGCCTCCTCTTGCTTGCGTCTCTCTTCCGTCAGCTTCCACTGTCGCTCTTCTTCCTCCCATCGTCGCCTCTCATCGTCCGCTTTTTTGCGTAGTCTTCGCGTTTCTGCTTCCCAGCGCTCCTCCTCTTCCTTCTTAGCTTGAGCCTCCTCGGCAGCTAAGCGTTCTCGCTCTCTTTGCTCTTCTTCCTGTCGTTGGCGCTCTTCTTCGGCTGCCTGCTCTTTCCGTATGCGCTCCTTCTCAGCTAGGCTAGGAACGCGCGGTCCGCTGTTGATGATTTGTCTGCGTCCACCAAACTGAATACCTAAATTGCCTTGACTGGCACCACCCATATAGCCGTACTGTGCAATATTCCAGGCTGGAGTTGAAGCGTTCTCTTGCTCCTTCCTGCTCCAAGTGCTAACCGGACCAGGGGAGCTAGTATCACGCGTAGGGCTCTTGGTCGGGCTCCAGCGGCCGGAGGCAGAGTCGCCTGTTCGCGACGGAAGCATAGCAGATCGACTTGGATTACTGTATGCTGATGACGTGTTGCTCGTGATTGAAACCCCACGACCACGTAGGCCCCCACCAAGGGGTGTGGAAGGTGCGCCGGCGGGCTGCGATGACCGGGGGCCGATGACGTTGGGGAAGCGTTGAGGGTTTGCGCTATGGGCGGCTCTGCTGAACGCGCCGAGGCACTGCAGGACTTGCGCTGGGTCTTTTTGTTCGTAGAGGTCGACGGTGAGGAAGATGTCATGTTCGTGTAGGTTAAGCGGCGGAGACTGGCAGGCTCGGAGAAAGTGAGAAATGTTTTCCATTTGCACGAATGGCATGGCGGATTGTTTGAACTTGATTCCGGGGGGAGGTATGGCGAGATTGATGAGCCTGGATAACAATGAATTGGTGAGTACTGCGTCTTGTAGCCAGTAGGGGGCACTCTTGGGGAAATTTACTTGCAGAGAGCGACGCCATCTTTCAAGCCCTCGAGGAGATCTGGCGAGGATAGCTTCTCGCCCAACGACTCTTCCACCCATGACCGTGCTTCGTGGGTAGCCGCCGGTGTGTATTTGTCGAGGCGCATTTTGCGCAGATCTTTGTCCAGCGACGACACAGACGCCATTGTTAGAGGCTGATGTAGCCGAACCAAGTGGATGTGTGAGGAACAAGAGACGCGAAGATCCTTGGAGTACTATTTTCTTTCACAAAGTCCGGTCGAACCCACAAGGTTGACAGTGTTTCTCGGATGATCTGCCGCGCACGGGGCGGTGCGCTGACCCTTGGGCACCGTTGCTGTTCAGAGGACTGATATTGGGTGCCTATTGGCAAATTTGCCAGACAAAGGACGGGATGGGGCAGAGAGCGGTCGTGAAGCGGGAGTGCCGGAATGCGAGCCGTTGTATTGGAAGGTTAGCACTCTGGTATTTGGCGCATTTCAGGGCGGGAGCCTTCGCAACGTGGAAAGGAGGGGCAGATTGGAAAAGGAACGACCGTGACGATGCGGACTATTGAAAGAGATGAAGAATTCAAGAGTGCCAGTTTCGGTGACGGCCGAGCAAAGGTACAATAATTGCTTTTTGACAAGCGTTGCTGACAGCAAGTGGTGAGGGTTGCACAAGCCAGGACCTTGGACGCGTGGCGGCAGGCACTTCGTCATCAACAAGTTGACAACAACAACTTGACAATGGAGAACTCCCTTGATGAGCGGGGCAGCTCGAGGCTGTTTGCCTCCATCCAAGGAACAAACAAAGAGGAGAGAACAAAGGTACTTTGCTGACCGGCAATACAGCGGAGTTTTAGCGCTGCTTTAGCGGTTCTTAGCGGGTGCAGCACAAGTACCTTGCTGCTCTGCTCAGTTTCGTCACCAAAACAAGCTGCCTGATTGAGCGCTAAGCTGGTCCCCATGGGCAACCTGTAGTTACCTAGTTCCTGCTCCTGTAAATATACCCTAGATGGACTTTTGCGCGGCTTGAATTATCCTGGGTCTAGCCCCTTCGTTGAGTCAGACTTTAGTAAAACGGAAGATTGGCTTGCAAGCAAAAGGACACGATTTCTCATGATTTTGCGATAATGTCGTTGTGGTACAGTGGTTGACACCGCGGTGCCACAGTGTTGTGTATAAACAGAAAGGCGTCCACAACAAGTACGTAACAAGGGCTGGCGACAGAGCGATAGACTTTAGCTGGTACCTGAATATCGACGTCCAAAGCAAAAATAGCACAGATGTACAACAACTTGAAAATTTGCAGACTTGCAGACCTCGGCTCGATATTAGCTGCTCAACTCTTACTGTATACTACGGTCCCATGCCGACAGCATGGAATAGGCCGATGTGGACCGCGTTGCGTCACGAATCGGCATGGCGTTTCTTGGCATGTAAAATTCCGAGGCGATCAAGGCATTTGCGCTGCACGTTGGTGGTCAGAAGACTTGGATAGGGCCATGGTGGCTAGGACAGGTTTGAAGCTGTCAAATATTGCGGCGTTGTAATTTGTGACGAGACAGATAGCCAAATAGGATGAGGCGACATTTTTGAATCGTTTGGTATCAAAGAGGGATGTCGCTTCTACATGAGATCTATGGCAAAAAAAAAAAAAAGACATGTAATAGAATAACACCAAGGCAGCCTGCCACTAGGCGCCAATGCAATGCTCATTCATGGCCGCATGATGCAGTACCCTCATTACGAGCTTGATTTGGTCATCTTCGTCTCCACGACTGTCTGATCCACCGCCTTTCCTTCCCTCTGCCTCTTCGCCTCCATCTTTGCCGCCCCCTTTGCTCTCTTGGCGTCCATGCGGGCCTGATCCTCGCGCAGCTGGCGAATGAGCCTGCTCTTGGCGCGAATCCTCGCTCCGTAGCGCCAAAACACAAACGGGATCGGAATCATGATAATCTCGGCGGCGCCGAGCACGGTGCCGGCCCAGCGCGGCGTCAGCGTGTTGAACATGGTCGGGCCGGCGAGCGGCAGCGTGCCGCCAATGACGCTGCGGATAAAGGCGTTGCCGGAGAGCGCGCTGGCGGCGTAGATGCCGTAGGCGCCGGCGAGGTAGTTGGAGCCGTATATGAAGACAATGGTGTTGCCGAAGCCAAATGGGATGCCAAAGGCGATGGGGACCGCCCAGTGGATGCTCGTGGGCAGGCACGTCCACGAAAAGCCCATCTGGCCAATGCTCGCGGCAATGGAGCCGGCGGCCATGACGATTGCTTGCGCCTCGGGCAGGACTTTGCCGGTTTCGGGGTCGCGGGGTTGCCGGTTGATGATGCGGCGAAAGATGGGTTCGCCGCAGAGGGACGTGAGCGTGCCGATGCCGATGCCGATAAAAGATAGGCCGGTCGTGCCGGCAGACCAGCCACGGTGCTGCGAGAAGACGATGGGATAGGCGACAAAGCAAAGATACAAGACGGCATAGACAATGGAAATCCTGTCGAGTAAATACAAATCAGTACATTGCGGACTGACAGTGTTCTGGAAGCGGTATGACTTACCAGATGTTCATGAACCACAAGATGGGTTCGGTGGCGGCGAGAATAAACGGTCGGCTTAGATTCACCTTTAACAAGTGCAGCGTCGACAGCTTATAGTCGTACTGGCACCAGTATCGAGGGTCATCATTTTCCTTGCGCAAGCGCGCGGCCTTTTTGCGGAGGATGGCGGGCGCATACGTCTCCTTGACAGTGAGCATCATGAGGAAGGTGACGCAACCGAGGATCAGAATGACCCAATTGGCCCATCGCCAGCCCAGGTACTCGAATACAAAACCGCCAATGATGGGACCGGTGACGGGCCCGTTCATGGGGGCCAGGCTGAAGAGCGACATGGTGCGTGCGAGGTAGTCGGGGTGCGAAATATCGACGACTGTGGCGGGCGCATTACCGACCATGACGGAGCCAAACAAGGCGCTGCACAGTGTTAGTATAGACAGGGGATTGTTGAAGGCCATAATATGCGCCCGCAGAGGAAAGATGAGGAAAAGAAGGCTTACTCAAAGAATCTCACGACAATAATGCTCGTCAACGAGTGCGCGACGCCGGACGGAATGATGAGCAGCGCCCAGCCGGCAATGCAGATGAGGTAGACGTTGCGCCGGCCGTAGAGCTCGCTGAGCGGCGCCACAATCAGGGTGCCGACGGCCAGGCCGAGGAGATAGGTGGTGAGGCCGAGGGTGACAATGGTCGTCGAGGCGCCAAACTCCTTTGCCAGGCCGGGCGTGGAGGCGGTGTAGCTGCTGCTGTAGAGGGTGGTGCCCCAGGTACCAATGGAGGCGACGGCGACGGTCCATCCGCGGTACCAGAGCGGCCAGTTCTTGGGGTTCTCAGGGTCACCTTCCTCAAAGATGACCTCGTACTCGGGGGCGCGCGAGAAGACGCTGCTGGCGCCGGAGCGGGTGTAGGTCATGGGCGCGCGGGCCTGGCGCTCCTCGTCGGTCTCAAGGTCAACGGTGACGGCGCGCTCGAGCGTCTCGTAGAGATCCTCGTTGTCGATGCGCTCCGTCTCGGCCGAGGCGCGGCTGCGGAGCGAGGGCCGCCGCGAGGGCGGACGCCGGAGGGGGGCCAAGGTGGGCGAATCCGTGTCCGAGGAGGGCGACGAGGACGAGGAGCTGCCGCCGCCGCCGCCGCCGGTGGCGGTTGGGCTCGACGGCACGGCGTACGCCTTTTCAGGATCGTGTGGTGGTTGTGGCGGCATGCTGGACAAACGTCCCGGACCGTTGCAGAATTGGTGTCTGAGACAGCTGCTAAGCGCCGCCAAAGGTTTTCCGGGCCAGAGAGATGAATTTATACAAAGCGGCAACTGTCACGGTGAGGCTTCAACATTTGGGCTCGAGCCGTCTCGGGCTGAATGTTCATGGACAAGGAGGGGAGGGGAAGAAGAGAAAGGCAGGCAGAATCCTTGACGACACTGGGGCGGCTTCCTCTTCCCTTCCGCCCCTCTCTCCGGAGCCGCGCTCCTGAATCAAGAACGTGGGGGACACCGGACACCACAAGTAGCATCAATGCAGCCCATCCTTTTCTTTCTAATTAGGCAATTAGTGTTGACAAGTTTTCACCGGCCAGTCAAAGTGAGCAAATTGAGCTCGAAGGGCCGAGTTAGACTGCCCCAGACCGGACCCAGTAGCGGAAACAGGGCGCCAATAGAGTGAGTCCTAGACGACGCCATGTCCGCGGGCTTTGATCCGCTCAGCGGAAGGGCTGAAGTTGTGAGGCCCCGGGAGGGGAGGGGAAAGGGAGGAACTGTTTCGTCTGAACGGCGTTGGGATGGCCAAGTTGGGAAAATGTTTCCAAACGTCGTATCACTACGGAGAGCTACTCTAGGGTTGCTTGATGGCATGTCGCATGCAGCCAAATCTGATTGCAGTCAGAAGTGACGCAAAAAGAAGAAGAAAAAAAAAGGACGAACCATTTTCTGTGTCATAATAAAATAAGGGGACCCACAGACGACTGGTCAGTCTAGTGACTCTAGTCCGATCGGCCGAGTCTGGCTGCTGTTGCATGGCAGCAGCAGCCGTAGAGCCATGGTCATCAGTGAGCGCCCGCAGCGCAAAAATGCAGATAATGTATAATCAACACGGCCATTTTAGATAGCTCGTGAGGCGCGATTTTTTTTTAAATTGTTGATTCGACCAAAGGCATGGCCAGTGCCCATGGCCAAACAAAGCTGTGTGACCGGCCATCGGCGATAAGTAAGACGGAATAAGGGCCGGCGCACCCCTGTCGCCGCGGGCCTACCAACTGCCGGTCTAAAGTAATGTGAGGAGCCTCTGAGTCAAATCAGCTCCTTTTACAAAGCAGAAAGAGATACAATGGCGGTGTTGTGCGTCGGAACGCTGCGTATTGGGTTGCAGCCGTCACTTGTTCTAGCGGAACTCTCTATTCCGTCATTCCGAGAGAGGAGACTGCTCGTTCGATTCTACGGTGGACATGACTGATGATGGCAGGGGAATGAATCAAGAAGAAAGAAAAAAGAGAAAACCCAACTGAAGAAAAAAAAGCACGAACCGATAACGATGCATTCTGTCATTTTCAAAACAGCCACCGCCGGGCAATTTGCTGCAAGCATGCCCTTGGCTTCGCAGGACAAAGCGCACGGTGTATTTACCACCGCCACCTTGTGTCGATCGCCATGACTTAGCCCGGCTTGGCAGAGGAAAAAAAAAAAAAAAAAACGTCCCGCCTCACGACGACGACGACAAGCCAGCATCATCGACCAGTTGAACCACCGACCTCGCCCAACCAACCCAAACCCCTCTTTCCATCACCGCTTCCTTCCGCACCCCATGGCCGGCAATCCCATCGGCCCCATCGGCCAAGCATGGCTTAGATGGAAATCGCTACGTCTTCCCTGGCGCAAGCGTTTCCTCGTCGGTACGGCCCCGCGCGCTCTCCATCCCACCGCCGGCTGACAAAACACAGGTTTCGACCTGCAAGGCAACACCTACTGGGAGTTTCGCCTCACCACCCGCGGCACCGGCGAGGCCGCCGCCCCCAACCGCCTCGGTGAAGTCGAGCGCTGGCGTCGCATCGTCCAGTATCCGCGCGGCACCCACCTGTCCTCGGTCAAGGTCGGCCCGCTCTGGCACCAGTGGCTGCGGTACACGCGCCGCGACCCCCCGAGCCTCGACGAGCAGCGCGCCGACGTCGTGCGCCGCGCGCGCGTGAAGCAGCTCGCCGCCGACGCCGACGCCCGCTGGGCGGCCAAACCCCGCGTCATGGAGGATCCCCTCCCCGGGCAGCAGCAGCAGCAGCAGCAGCAGCAGCAGCAGCAGCAGCAGCAGGCGCTGGCAGCGGCGGCGGCTGCAGCAACGACGACGACGACGACGACAAGAACGACTGTACAGGAGCCTGTCACATTACGAGCCGATTCGAAACAGAGACGGAACACGCCGCGCGACGAGGCCGAGGACGGGGCAGAGGAGGCTGTCGATCCAAAAGACCCCTGGAAGCAGGCGCGCACGAGGGGACCCAGCGAGGACTGGCAGCCCCAGGCCTGGAGTCCGAAAGTCAAGAAATGAGAAAATGGCCATATCAATACATCTGCGACAACGACAAATTGGATCAAGTCGCCACTCAGAATGTGTATGTGGCAAGGGAGTCCCTAATGATCAGAGGTTCAAATCGCCTCGTTGTACTACCCTCTATTATAACTGTATCATAGTGTACATCTTTTACTGCTGCCGAGCGAATGCTTTCAAAACAAGACCTGTATTTCTTCCCGTCAATCGTCCACCCCCCTCTCCTCTAGTGTAGCAAAGCGCAACAGTGACGCTGCCTTTATGATGCATTCGTAGGTCGTTGAAAATCGTGGTATCTAATATCCTGCCCAGTCGCCCTCCCAAAACGCCAGCCAAATCAAAATAGTCAAAGGCCAAAAGAAAAGGCAAAAGAAAAGAGCAAAATGATGGTAAGCAACAAGTACACTTTTAATGCAACATCCACATATTCCTCACACGGCAGTCGACTTAATCACCTGCAGCAACAAGTGCAGTCGATCGGCCGATGCCTCGAGCACTTCCACTGCCAGCGCGTCGTCCGGGTCCGGCTTCGCCCTCCCCGTCCGCTTGCGCTTAACCTTGGCGTGGCGCGCCTCTATGCCCGCGCGCACCGCGGCATCCAGGGCGGGCGTGTATTCGAGCGCGTTGCAGGACCACAGCAGCTGAATAGCGGCCTCGACGACGAGCGACAGCTTGGCGTTATCTTCGACGCCGACCGTGTTGGCCGGGTGCGCGACGTAGCACTGCTCCAGCATAGCGGTGCTCAGCCGCGCCTCGGCCTCGCTCTCGGGATCGACCTTGTGCGGCGGGCGGTGGCTCGGCGGGAGGAGCAGGCCAAACAGCACCTTGAGCAGCGTGACACGGACCTCGGTCGGCAGAGGCCCGCGGCGCTGCGCGACGACGAGCGCAAACTCCTCCAATGGTACCACCTTGAGCGACGTCGCGTAGGCGTCGTACAGGCGGTGCATGTCGGCGCCCTTGCGCAGCGCCGATGTCGCCGCCGACAGTAGCTTGAAGAGCCGCAGCCGCAGCGGCATCGTCTCGGTAAGTCCCGGGAACGTGGTTCCAAATGATGCCGACGAGCGCATGCTGCGCGGCTTCTCGGGCGTCGGCGGCTCCGACGCGCCCGAGGAAAATGCGTCGTCGTCGAGGTAGTCGCCAAACTTGTCGTTGTGCACGTCGATGCGCTCCTCACGCTTGCGCTTCTTGGTCGCGTCGTGGCGGCCGCGGGGCTCCTTGTCAAAAACCTCTTGAAATGACGACGTGGAGAGGCTGCCGCCGTCGGCGAAGAGAGCCTTCATGATGGCCTTGAACCCGCCTTGCGGCCCATTCTTTTGCTCCATGTACATGACAATGATGGACTCGTGTCGCATCGTTGTCGGCACGGGCCCGTCGCCGCCACTCGACTCGTGCGCGTCCAGGTCAAGCCGCTCGCGTTCCGTCCAGTCCGACTGCAGAACGTCGAGCATAAACTCAAGCCACGCCTTCCAGTAGCGCCAGCGCTGCTGCGGGTGCAGCGTGCTGCAGTTGAACGCCCATCCCAAGGTGGACCAGAAGTCCTGCCCTCGGCTCCATACGCTGTTTTCGTTGGCGAGGCTGCCGTTGACGCGGTCGCGCTCCCGCTCATCGACGGACCCGTCGGACAGGGATTCATCGCTACTGTAGCCTGTCCGTCGTTGCCAGCGGGGGGTCGAGTAAAACTGAAAGGCGGCGCGTAGATTGGCGTTGACCGGACCAACGACCTCCAGCAGACTGCGAAGGTAGCTGAGCGCTAGCGTCGTGACTTGATGCGATTTGTTGTCGGCACGGTTTGTGTATACTGGGTGCACGAGTAGTGTGTTGAGGACTGCCAGGTGGCTTGGTGGTGGGACGTATACGCTCCGTGTGGTTGGCCGTCGTCGCGAAGATCCCGCGCCGAGGACACTGTCGTAGAGGTTGATGGCGCCGACATCTAAAATGCTGGTCAGTACTTGGAATTAAGTCGCGACCGAATCTGAGCACTTTTGACTACATACATAGCTGTTCTTCGAGAAATATTTGGCAGTGTGCTTTGAGATCGCGCGGCAAGGGTCGCACGTCGCGGAATGGTGAATGCTGGCTGTGGAGAGGGCTGCTTGCTGCTGTCGACTGATGTGATGGCTCCGACTCTACCGCTGTGTGAAATGAGGTCGGTGATGAGTCGGTACTGGAAATAGCCGGCCGCGACATCCTCGCAGTGACGTCGTCAGCCGCGATCATTTTCTTCTTGGTTCTGCACGTCGCCCCTGGTTGATGCGGCTGCAAGAAATGCGGGTGCAGCCATTCTACGGAGTACGCGAGAGACATGTTGAGGTTACGCGGTAGCGCGACAGCAGGTGGGTTGGCATGGCGAAAATTCTACAGTGCGGCACAAGTGGTCTGGCGTCGCCACACTGTGCACCACTTACATGGTATCGTCTTTTTGAATAACTAGCATTCGGCGCTGGGAAAGGATCAAAGTAACAATGATGCATCCATGGGGTGTACATGCACCTGTTAAGATTTGACTGGACAAATTTGTCGTTTTTCTTTTTCTGGACGTCTCCATTGTGGTATCATTCGTCTATTGTTGCGAATGATGAAATATCATTAGCCGGAATCGCGTTTTAGACCCACTTTACTACTATTAAATTTAATAGCTATAAAACATATAGACTTATAGGAATTAATAATAAGAATAATAATTAAGACTAATAATTACTAATAATAATTATTATAACTTAAACTAATACTAATTAGTAGTTAGAGACTATAGATAGTTAGGTTACTATTTAACTAGATAGATTTAATTCCTTTAATCTATACTAACTATAAAGTAATTCCCTAAGTGCTTATATTTATTATAGTGTTTAAACCACCACTTTAGAGTTTTTCTTTATATTATTTATTATAAGAAAATCCCTTCTATTTAGAATTAAGATAATATTTCCCTTAAAAGACACCTTTATTACCTTAATAAAGAACCTAAAAAGGAAATAGAAAGAGCCTACCTTCTTTAAGCTCTTCTATTAATAGTAAAAATACTATTTATATTAAATTTTTTATAAAAAAAAAAAA